>JAMPIV010004693.1:600000-895826 GCA_024509875.1 Oreohelix idahoensis
CCCCCAAGTCTAGGGATTCCCAAAAGTAACACGTTTTATAATATATGACCCCATGTTAGAAAGATCAAAATAGTGGTGGGGTACCTACATGAAAATTTTGTCCATTGGTTATACTCCGAAGTGTAAGTTAGCCATGATTTTCAATTGAGATTTATTCACAACTACAGATAAATTGTGTTATGTATTGCGTTGGGTGTGAACATTGTTGTTATATTAAGTAAACGAGGGATTTTAAATTTTATTGTTTATTTCCGCATATCGTCTTTAGTTTATGACTTTGTTGAGTTTAATTTTTTTATAGTTATGGTTCGGAGATATTGTTAAGGGAAATGAAATTGTTACGACTGTTATAGAAGGCCGGCTGCGTTCGAGGACCCGTGTCGTGCACACTGTGTTGGAGTGTTGGTCCGGTCCTCGCGGTTTCGCAAGTTCTGGCCCGAAGCGTGAGCGATGATACAGTCTGGACGTCGGCTAATGCGCGTGCACTGCCGTGCATTCATCAACCTCTAGCTCGCCCCGTCATTAACTGTTAATCGCCCTGCCTTGTATTTCCCCAGGATGAGTAGCGGTTCTTGTGTGCTTTTAAAATAACACCAGCATTCGGACACGTTTCTTACTTCTCTATTTACGTATGTGGCTCGTAATCAGGGCTGACCTTTTGATCTGTGGGCGCGTCGGGACAGTGACATGCCTGTGTAGTGTGGTCTTCAGGTGTACGCCACCCCAGTAATCCACGAGCAGTCGGTCGTAATAAGTGAATCCCCCCCCGTCTTGTACGTGTGCGTACTTGGTGCTATCTTTTGGCCCATAGCTTTTTTACGTGTTTACTTCGGGTGCCGGATCGATATTCCCCCGAATCAGGTATGCGTTGGGTGATATGGCCGTCGTTGTTGCATGCGGCGTACTTTTTCTCTCGTGATTCAAAGGGCGGTCTTGGTCCCCTTGGCACACTTTCAGGGCATTCTACATTAATGATATAACGAGTGTGTACTCAAACCTCCATGAAGTTATAATTAGGGTTCTCGCGTGGGAGGAGAGTATTGGCTTTCCTGCCACAGGATAAGGGTCGATAGTACCGCCGATGACTTTGATGCTTCCCCGAACAGTCAAACTCTTGTTGTAAGCTCAATTTCTCCTACTCTTATACAATGTAGTCAAGCATACATATTTAGCATGCTTATAATACATGTAGACTATGGCTTTACTTCCTTCGCTGACTTTTCACAAGGAGCAGGGGATTTATCTCTCTTGCGCGGGCCGTGGTAACAGAGGCGACGCCCGAGCTCATATGGAATATGTTGTTTGACTGACAATGGAGGTATTGGGTGTTTGCTGCAGACATCTCCCTCCCAAAGAATGCAATGGATGTGTCTTCCTCCATGAGTATTGGGTTGGTTTGCTTGGCCACTCACCTTTTTGACTCTAAAGATCACTTCGCTCTGGGGGTTCAGGTGGGGTTCACAGAGATGCATTCCCCGCTAGTCACAAGCGCTCACGATGCAGGCCTCATTTTTTTGTTCTGTGGCTGAGCTTCTGCTGTGGCTGTGTCACGTCCTGCATCTTATGCCTTCACGATTTTCCCTAGCACAGTGGTTCTAAATTTCCATTGAGTTTTAGTGGCTTTGCTTCCCGTGTCTCAGGAGTTGGACAAAATCTGATGATGGGTGCAATGTCAGGTCGCATGGCAATCTTGCTGCAGCTGGGACATAGGGCAGGGCCCGGATCCCTTCTAGGTAAAGACCTATCTTTTACCATCACCACTTCAGGATCCTTGGTGAGGTGTATCGTGGATTGGACAAAGAAAGATTGGTAGGCAAGTAGAGAAGAGAGAAGGTAGCATTTAACCCATGAGTGGGGTTTGGGTTGGTGTTGACCAGAGCATGGTCCACTTGCCAGTGTTTTGCGCCTACACCTTAGGAGGAGTCCCAAACAACTCCCGACCCAGTTATACCGCCAGGCACTCGGTCGCCCCCATAGCAAACTCTGTGAAAACGGGGTCACCACATGAAGGTGCTGCTATGGACACGTTTGTACAGGAGAGGCCATATACTAGGAGCTTACTGCAAGACAGTAGCTTCCGCGGCGCTCACTGCACCTGGATATGAGAGGTTGTGTGTTCGCATCAACATCCATTGATGTAGGTGGGACGTCGGAGCCCGAACCCTACATAGACCCCGCAGCACACTTGATAATTGTATTGTCTTTGAATATTGTTGGACCAAAAGTGTAAACATCAGATCAGTATTCCATAGTCACTAAGTAAGGACGTCAGTTCATCAGTTAATTTCAACATCCCAAGTCGTCTGTAATTCTCGAGTTGATTGGTGATGAAGGGTCCTTGATATAGCGGGATAGGACGTCTGCTAAAACATTCTGACTGCATTTGATAGCTCTAATTGACTACTCATAAGGCGGAAGTGCCAACCCTGCCCTGGCAACCCACTCATACTTGAATCTTCAACCAACCCTCGAACTCTTGCAGAGGTGTTCCACCAATTCCTGTTCCAAAGGCGTCAACTCTGAGAATAAATGGAAATCAAGTCTCAGGTCATCTCAAAATTGGTAATTTTGAAAAACAGCATTTTATTATATTTAACGAAACATGACAACCATGTGAACCAACAATTTTGTTTGGCGAGTTCTTTCTTACCAACGAAGACAGAACTGAAGTAATATCTGAAATATAAGGCAAGAATTTCATAAAGCATCCGACAAGATCCCAAAAGACTGAATTCCAAGAATATTTTCATCCCAAGATTGATGAACAAGCCAAATATCATTATCTAGGTAATAAAGTTATCTTCTTCTTCTTCTTCTTCATTCGCCCTGAAAAGGACGGTGGTTGCGTTGTGTCTGTTTACAACGTAGCTGTGATATCTGCACCTTTCGGTCGACACATCCGACTTCTGCACGGCATTTTTTAGGACTGGGTTTGCCTTCCCATTTCGATCCACACTCGCTCAGCCAGACTGCACAGCTGCAGACTGTTTCCAGGACCACCACGTGGAGGTGGAGTGCGGTCTTGACCAGCTCTGGTTTGCTGGTCCTGACGCAGGCAGTCAAGCTATGAGTTGCTGACTGCGGTCTCTATTGCTGCGTCTTGAGGTCCCATAAAGTTATCAGGGTCAGAGAAAAGTTTGTGCAACATGCGAACAAAGATAGCAGAAGATAGACTATTAAGTAGAGAATCCAACAAAGTCAGATTCTCAGCATAGCAAAGAGCATTTCACAAAGACTAAGTATAGTCTCTAGATGTGTGCATTCTACATACATGAGCATTAAGATGTACAACCCTATTAGCCTCATCATAAGTACCAAAGGGAAACATGATCTCCTGTACATGTTTAGTGGGAAGAAAACATTCACCTCCCTGCAAAGGAACAAGTATGAATTTATTATGATCCTAACATGTTGGAACATGACCTGTATCGCCTGAAAAGAAAAATAGTAATGTCAAAACTGCCACACACCCTAATGTAGTGGCCAGTACATACCACATGAACTCATGGTATGTCAGCATCTGAAAGACAAAAGCTGACATATTATTAATATCTATGATGTTCTTTAGTGAAAGGGAAGAATCATATATTAAAGGACAATAGCAAAAATGAATACAAACAGCCAAACATACAGTTTGACCAACCTAAATCTGACATCTGCTTAATCTCGACATCAACAATGCCAGGTGTGACAGTAGCAATAATAGATGTGGATGGTTCCCCATCAGCGACATTGTCATTAGTAATGGTAGGTGTCACATCATCTATGTGGTTGGTTCCATATCAACAACCAGTGACTCAACTGAGTCAAAATAGACATCGGATGATTTTTCAATAACTGGGAAATCATCACTGGGTTCCTCAGTAATGGGAGGAAGAAATTTGGTATTAGCACCATCATCATCCAAAACTGTGTCTATTTGAGATCGAACATGTGATCGTTCATGTATACGCCTAACAGCTTGTGCTCTGTTAGTAACACCCCTGGCAATATACACATGTCGTTTTTTTCTCCCACCTCACAATATCATCATCAGTACAAACACAAAGTCCAGGGATATTCCCTAAAATTATTACATGCTACTGGTTTTCACAACAGACATACTATAGTCCTGCCTGTAAAATATGGGTTATCTAAAAATACTTTTGCAGTGGGATAGTATTCCGCTGTACCCCCAAAAGTAATGCGCTGAACCTCTTCGCTTGTATAATCAGCAGGGTCGACTAATGAACTTTGAACCCCCACAGTGGCCGATCCAGTGTCCCTGAGTATTGACACAAGTTGGTTGTTCACAAAACCTTTATCAAAAACCACTGATCTTGTCCCATTATAAGCAGACATAACTGGCAAAGAGTGTCCACACCGGAGCTAGGAACTCCCTCTGGCTGAAACAAAGAATTACATTCAGGACAATTTGTACTATTTGATAAATCTACACTGCATGCATTAGTATGAGAGACACCATTAGTATTCTGAACTGAATTATTGTCATTAACATGTACACCAGCATTAGAACGTTCAGAGTCCCTTGACTGTCTAACATTATTGTTCTGTCGATAACCTCTATTATTGTTCTGTTGAAACCCTCTGTTATTGTGATAGTTGTCATTATTATTGTTCTGTTGAGAACCTCTGTTGTTCAATAGTTGTCATTGTTATTATAACCTGACCTTTGTCCTCTGCCTGACCTGAAATTATAACCACCTCTGTTCTGATATTCATTAGGCCTAAAGGATGACTGTGGATGAAAATATCCATCATCATAAGAGTTATAACTTCTTTGAGGCTGTTGTGATCTTTTGTTAAAATTATATCTTCCTCTGTAAAATCCATCATTAGGATCTCGATTTACTTGAAAGTTCCTATCCATACTATTAGATCTCTGTCTCGGAAAATTAGGCCCCACAGTCCTAGCAGATGCCACTGGCAATGAATCCTTAAAGTTATTTTTACTAACGTTCCTACCAGGATGTGCAATTTGATATTGTCTCCCTAAATCTTCCAATGTAGATAATGTCTCAGGTTTTCTCTCCTGAAGGAATGATAAAAAGTCACCACTGATTGAAGACAGCACTTTGTCTCTTAGAATCAAATCAGCCAATCCATCAAATGTTTTTTCAATTTTTGACAACTCAACCCATCTAGAAAAATAAAGTTTCATAGGTGAGACAAATTCTGTAAAATCCTTAGCTGAATCTGGTAATACTGATTTAAATTTCAGCCTATAACCATTTTCATCCAATTGAAACTTCTCTAGTAACAAGGCTTTTACAGCCTCAAAGTCATTTCTGGTCTGATCATCCATTGTGCAGACTGCAGTAAGAGTTTCACATACTAACAAACTCATCAGCCTGCTAGGCCATGTAGTTTTATCAATTTTAAACTCTTGACAACATGTCTCATATCTGTTTAGAAAGCATGAAATATCGTCTATATTTAAGTTAAAATTTGGCAAATTGAGCTTAAAAGTGGAAGCATGGTCTTTTTTCCCAGCTTCACCATTCACTGGTGTACATACATGTAACATAAAGAAGGAACTGTGGCAAACTAGATTCCTAGCATCAAACGGTGTATGTATTGATAAATATACTTATCTGTTTGCCATGAGAAAAAAACAAATCCTCCTGTTTACGCCTCCTTCACACAAATGATGAAAACACTCCGTGCAGACCAGCTTAGGTTAATGAAAGCAGTCAGCAGCCGACACACACCGCCATCTTGAAAATTTCTTATTTTTGAAAATGAAGTCCACCGACTTGAAAAAAAATACTCCTGACATCAAGGAAACAATACAATATTCAGGATCTAGCTTTTAGGCCCTTATTCTTCTGTGGCTTGGACCCCATTAACTGTAGTGATGTTCTTATATTATTATATCTGTAACTTCTGGAGTTACTCTGGCCAAGTTAGTGCAGGGACATGCAGCAGAACACCGCACACAGCAATACACCAAAAATCTCTAGATCACCACCAAGGCCGGATGAATCAACAAGGCTAAGATAGCTGGAATGTGGCATCAAACACAGACTCCAGCAGGTATCAACTTGGAAGCCATATCGTCCTCAGTATCAGTATCAGGATGCTTTAGTACAGTAAATTCCACCCAGTCTGTCAACAAACTGAGGAAATTACACCAATGGGTCAAAAGACATCTGCATTGCATGATGTCATCTTGAAATCTTGTACACACATTTAATGACAATTCTGTTTCAGTTATTTCAACGTTTCCACGAGCATTACTTTTGCTAACTATTGCTTGACCTCGTGTAAAAATTAAACAACACAGAGCCATCTGAGCTAACAACTTTAACTAAACATATAAGACATGCAATTCATTATTTATCTTTGCTCATTATTTTTTTTATTATTACAGCTCTATTTTCTTGTCACCTGTGCTCTCTCTCTCTTCTCTTCCAACTTGATGTCCTGGATAAGCATATGACAACAGTACTTGAGATGAGCTAAGTTGCTGGGATTTGATAATAATATGCAATTGATCCTGTCTGAAGTTGTTAATACAGTTTTAACATGAATGACGCTGAAAAATTTGAGATTGCACTGGGCAGAAAGAGTAAAAAGCATTATGCCTGAGACTTTACCCTGATGAAATAAAGATCTCGTTCGTTCGTTCATTCGTTTATGTAGCGTCAATCACTAGTACACTGTTTGACAACCTACACAGTAATACATCAGCATATTTGTCACAAAAAAATACAAGCCTGTAACATCACAAAATTGTAGTAAATCTCATCAAACACAATCCATCCACTCGCCATCAAAACACACCATGAGAAAATGTTCTCTCTTTGTGTGACTGACAGAGCTGTTGCTGCTTGCAGGGATGTAAGCATTCAGTCTCACAAGAATATAGAGAAAGACAAGTCCTACAAGTGTGACATTAATGTTGCATCATTCACTGTGAAAGATCATCTCTTAGAAAAAATAAAAGATGAATACATACAGGATCAAAGATGCCTTACAAGTATGATGTATGAGTGGTGCATCCTACATGTTTACAGTTCAGTGGTAGTCTACAAAGTAAGCAGAATACATACATTTGCTGAGAGAAACCTTTCAAGTGTTGTGGCAATTGCTCTGAGTCGATCCTACAAAAAAACAATCACAATAAGAATCATACAATTGTGCTTATGTGAGTTTACTATATTTTGCAACAACAAAAACTAAAACATTAGAGACATGCAATACATTATACAAAAACAAAAAAGCTACATTAGGAGAGTATTATTACAGGTGTTTATTTTGAGGAACCTGTGCAGCACTCATGATTTCCAACTGATGTCCTGGATAAGCATAAACAACATACTACAGAAAGAGCCTTACAAGTTTGATAAAAATGCAGTGAATACATACAGGAGAAAGGTGAAGAAGCCTTACAATTGTGATGATATTTGTGGAGAGCAGCATTTACTCTAATGATTGAGCCAATAAAGACATAAAAATAATAAGATTACAAAGCAAGTACATGATGTTTGTGGTTTTACTCATGTATCTACAAAAGAACATAAAAGCATCAACCTGTGAGCTCCTTATTTGTAATGAGCATCAGTTTACTCTAGTCAGGAAAGACAGCTACAAAGACAACCTAAAATAATACATCAGAGAACCTCATTACAGTGGAAAGGACTGCTAAAAGTTTGGTCTACACAGTAGTACTTCAGTTTGTAAACATAAAAGAATACATAATTGGAGTAAACCATTTTCTGCCAGTGAGATAAATGTTCAGCTTTGTGTGACTGGCAGCAGCTTTCCTACTTGAGCATGTAAGTCTTCACAAACATAAAAGAATACATACAGGAGAGAAGCCTTACAAGTGTGATATTTGTGGAGCAGCATTTACTCTGGCAAGCCACCTACAAAGACATAAAATAATACATACAGGAGAGAAGTCTTTCATGTGTGATGTTTGTGGTGCAGCATTTACTACCAGCAGTAATCTACAACAACATAGAAGAATACATACAGGAGAGAGGCCTTACAAGTGTGATTTTTGTGGTGCAGCATTTACTACCAGCAGTAATCTACAACAACATAAAAGAATACATACAGGAGAGACGCCTTACAAGTGTGATATTTGTGGAGCAGCATTTACTCTAGCAAGCCACCTACAAAGACATAAAATAATACACACAGGAGAGAAGCATTACAAGTGTGATGTTTGTGGAGCAGCATTTACTGAGAGTGGTAGTCTACAAAGTCATAAAAGAATACATACAGGAGAGAAACCTTACAAGTGTGATGTTTGTGGAGCAGCGTTTACACACAGCAGTAATCTACAAAAACATAAAAGAATACATACAGAAGATAAGCCTTACAAGTGTGATATTTGTGGAGCAGCATTTACTCAGTCAAGCCACCTACAAAGTCATAAAAGAATACATACAGGAGAGAAGCCTTACAAGTGTGATATTTGTGGAGCAGCATTTACTCACAGCAGTAATCTACAAAAACATAAAATAATACATACAGGAGAGAAGTCTTTCATGTGTGATGTTTGTGGTGCAGCATTTACTACCAGCAGTAATCTACAACAACATAGAAGAATACATACAGGAGAGAGGCCTTACAAGTGTGATTTTTGTGGTGCAGCATTTACTCACAGCTTTAATTTACAAAAACATAAAAGAATACATACAGGAGAGAAGCCTTACAAGTGTGATATTTGTGGAGCAGCATTTCCTCTGAGCAGTAGTCTTCACAAACATAAAAGAATACATACAGGAGAGAAGCCTTACAAGTGTGATGTTTGTGGAGCTGCATTTACTCACAACAGTAATCTACAAAGTCATAAAAGAATACATACAGGAGAGAGGCATTACAAGTGTGATATTTGTGGAGCAGCATTTACTCAGGCAAGCCACCTACAAAGTCATAAAAGAATACATACAGGAGAGAAACCTTACAAGTGTGATGTTTGTGGAGCTGCATTTACTCAGGCAAGCCACCTACAAAGTCATAAAACAATACACACAGGAGAGAAGCCTCACAAGTGTGATGCTTGTGGTGCAGCATTTACTACCAGCAGTAATCTACAAAAACATAAAAGAATACATACAGGAAAGAAGTTTTACAAGTGTGATGTTTGTGGAGCAGCTTTTACTGGGACCGGTAAGCTACAAAGTCATAAAATAATACATACAGGAGAGAAGCCCTTCAAGTGTGATATTTGTGGTGCAGAATTTGATCTGAGCAGTAGTTTACAAAAACATAAAAGAATTCATACATGAGAGAAGCCTTAAAAGTGTGATGTTTATGGTGCAGCATTTACTAGTCGCTGCTGTCAGACAAGATGTGTGATTATGTTTCATACTCAGACATAGGAGCAGACTTTTGGTCTAGTATTTTCACCTGACACGAGCGTTTCTTCGGCGTGAGGTGTGAAAACTGACACCTGCACGGCGCAGAATGAGACATTTGTCTGGTATTTTCCTCTGTCACGGCGCTCTCGGCCAGTTTCATAGCGTGAGGTGTCTAAGATGCGTTTGGCTTGTTATGGCCAGCGTCTAAGGTATGTAGGTGTTAGGAAAGGGGAGAGATTGGGTTTTTGGAAATAGTGGGATCCTTTGTCTGGTTTAAGATATTAACCAGAGTTGGAAACTAGATTTTCATTCGTACTCCTAAATCTGCAGTAGACAGATCGCCAGGCTAGAAGAAATATCTTGTGTATTGAAAAGTCTTTAGTTTCTGGGCAACATTTTGCCGAGTTCTAGACTACCATTATATTGAATGATTCTAGTTCGTGGTATTAATCTGTAGTTCTGTGCGGAGGTAAATATTATATTTAATATATCTAGTATTTTGTGAGTGTTTAAAGTGTTAAATCACCGATTTCATTTCACTGGTTTCTTTTGTGCAGAAGAAATAATTTATAAGTCAGTAATATTCTCTAAAGACGATGGCCATATATCAGTCATGTCCTACGAATGCAAAACAACAGAATACCATTGCAGGCGCTCACTTGGGTTCCTGAGGGTAAGAGGAAAAAAGGAAGACCAAAAGAAACACTTAGAAGAACAATAATAAGAGAAGGAAGAACGTTGGGATTAAACAATGTGCAAGAGCTAAGAGGAGTGGCGTCACAACGTACAACCTGGAGAGCACTGGTTTCTGCCTTATGCGCCGTGTTTGGTGCTTAAAGAATTTATTATTATTATTATATTAATATTCTCTAGTGACGTGGTTCAGTGGAAAGTAGAATGAATTAAAAGTTCTAGCTTTAAACCCATTGTAGCTAAATAAAGGAATTTAATTTACTGCTAATAATCAGTCGAGAATATTTTTGAACTAACTTATAACTGTTCATCATTGAGTATTGACGAAATACGTATGTATTTCTAATTCATGATGACTGATTGTATGAATATAACTTATTTCACAGGAAGTTTTAAATGATAATTCAAGCTGTACGCTTGCAGTTTAAAATGTAAGTTATAATGAGCACATAGTATGTATAAGTATTTTATATGTAGTTTTTCTTCCCTATGCAGTGAAAACTGGGGTTAACCCGAACTTTGCCAGCGTTTAGTACAGAGACATACCTGTGAGAAACATAGACATTTCTTATCTTTTACCACGTGGGTTTTCAAAAAACACCTGTCTGACAGTGCGTGTACTTTCAGAGATAGACAGAATGCTAATCCCACTAACGGTTCAAGACTAAATGCTTATACTGGGCCTTGGGCCAGATCATTTTTCTTCACAAACTCTAATGTACATGCTGCCTTGTGGCGAGAGTAATTACAGAAAAACATTAACTTTTCCAACATTTTTGACCAAGTGGGTGGTGAACCAAGACTATCTGTTGAGTGAAGTTGTCCACCGGTCATCGTCCTAATTAAGGGAAACCTCGTGTTCTGACACTGTGTGCCCGCTGAAACCTAACTCTTACCTCGTGACTAAGTGACATTAACTTAAATCTGTAAAGAAAGAACGATCGCATGAAGAGGACGCTTCCCGGACACGTTGAATGAAACCAAGATCTGCAGAGCTGGGTATCCGCTTCATCAAAAGATAGATTAAACGAAGTGTACACTAAGGTTTGCGCCAGACGGCGAACAACAGCACAATTGTAGGTAAGGTTGTGTGAGTCAGGGCCCTGATGAAAGAGCCGAGTGAAAGTAGACTGAGGGATGTTTGTTGTTTGATTCACCCACTCTGTAACTTTCCTTATGCAAGATTTGTTGCTAACTATATTTTCCTTAGGATAGATCATACGCATGTCCTAGTCTGTTCATACTTTTTTTAACAGGGAAAATAGTAGACTCAATCATATGTATCTGTGACTCTGTGGGGCTATCATCTTTCTCCTAATGGGACTGTGGGCTAAACATTGAGGGAGGATCACACCAACGGGTCTATCATTCTGTTAGTAATTCATTGATCTTTTTTAACTATGTGTATATGCTTTTTTTGATGTAAAATTTTATGTTGTGATGTAAGTTTAATTTTGATAATTAAACTGCACTTAAACTTAATCAGCGTGTTGGTCAGCTCGTTCTAGAATATCTATATAATCATTGTGATAGTTTTCCCATGTCTGTGTGTCTAACCGTCGTCACTTGAACGTGCGTGCATGTGAGTGGTATCTAAATATATATATATTAATATATGTAGTCAATAGACTGTCTGACTCTTAAGTATCTGTTGTAGAAGATAGGCCGAATGAGGGAAGATTCTTGATTTCGGGGGACAGCCTTTATTGATTTCTACCATCTCACTCGTGGAAATCTATTTCTGTTTTTATCTCTCACTGGGACTATCACTCATTCTGTTTCTATTCAGAAGGGACCAATCCAAGTCTTAATTCCCCTATCAAAAATCTACGACAGTCTACAAAAACATAAAATAATACAAACAGGAGAGAAGCCTTACAAGTGTTATGTTTGTGGAGCAGCATTTAATGAGAGTGGAAGTCTACAAAGTCATAAAGAATACATACAGGAGAGAAGCCTTACAAGTCTGATGTTTGTGGTGCAGAATTTACTCTTAACAGTAGTCTACAAAGTCATAAAAGAATACATACAGGAGAAAAGCCTTACAAGTGTGATGTTTGTGGAGCAGCATTTACTCAGACAGGTAACCTACAACATCATAAAATAATGCATACGGGAAAGAATCCTTTCAAGTGTGATGTTTGTGGTACAGCATTTACTCACAGCTGTAATCTACTAAAAACATAAAAGAAGACATACAGGTGAGAAGCCTTACAAGTGATGTTTGTGGAGCAGCATTTACTGAGAGTGGTAGTCTACACAGTCATAAAATAATACATACAGGAGAGAAGCCTTACAAGTGTTATGTTTGTGGAGCAGCATTTACTCAGACTGGTAACCTACAACATCATAAAATAATGCATACGGGAAAGAATCCTTTCAAGTGTGATGTTTGTGGTACAGCATTTACTCACAGCTGTAATCTACAAAAACATAAAAGAAGACATACAGGAGAGAAGCCTTACAAGTGTGATGTTTGTGTAGCAGCATTTACTGATAGTGGTAGACTACAAAGTCATAAAATAATACATACAGGAGAGAAGCCTTACAAGTGTGATGTTTGTGGAGCAGCATTTACTCAAACAAGCAAACTACAAAGTCATAAAAGAATACACACAGGAGAGAAGCCTTACAAGTGTGACGTTTGTGAAGCAGCATTTAGACAAGCAAACTACAAAGTCATAAAAGAATACACACAGGAGAGAAGCCTTACAAGTGTGACGTTTGTGAAGCAGCATTTACTCAGACAAGCAAACTACAAAGTCATAAAAAAATACACACAGGAGAGAAGCCTTACAAGTGTGATGTTTGTGGTGCAGCATTTACTCACAGCTTTAATTTACAAAAACATAAAAGAATACATACAGGAAAGAAGCCTTACAAGTGTGATGTTTGTGGAGTAGCGTTTACTCACAGCAGTAGTCTACACACACATAAAAGAATACATACAGGAGAGAAGCCTTACAAGTGTGATGTTTGCAGTGCAGCATTTACTCACAACAGTAATCTACAAAGTCATAAAAGAATACATACAGGAGAGAAGCCATACACGTGTGATGTTTGTGGAGCAGCGTATACTCACAGCAGTAGTCTACACACACATAAAAGAATACATACAGGAGAGAAGCTTTACAAGTGTGATGTTTGCGGTGCAGCATTTACTCACAACAGTAATCTACAAAGTCATAAAAGAATACATACAGGAGAGAAGCCTCACAAGTGTGATATTTGTGGAGCAGCATTTAATCAGACAAGCAAACTACAAAGTCATAAAAAAAATACACACAGGAGAGAAGCCTTACAAGTGTGATGTTTGTGGTGCAGCATTTACTCACAGCAGTAATCTACAAACACATAAAAGAATACATACAGGAGAGAAGCCTTACAAGTGTGATATTTGTGGAGCAATTAGCAAATGTAATTTTGCTGGGGAGGTTAAGATGTTATACCTAACAAGAAAGATAGTGGTGTCTGTGTTAACTGTGTGAGGTCAAGCACATGTAGGTCCCTGACTATAAAAGAGATGATGATGATGATGATTTTATCAGGGAACCTAACGCTACCTCCCTAGATCTCACACAGTCCGTATTCTGATTCTAGTGGCTGGTGTATGATGTCTCTAGTGTCTAGGGGTGAAATGAAAATGATTGTACATCAACACAATACACTTTAACTCACTATAAGAAAATAAATAAGACTGTGGTTAAAGTTTTCTTTTAAAATTGGAATGTTTTTTTCTTTGTACAATTTAATCTGCCTGTCCCGCCAACTCTTTTAGACAGGTCTTTGAAAATGAGGAAATATATTTACATATAATGCTTTAACAAAAAATTAGGGACTCTTGGTCCTATGAATGTAATGTTATTATATAGAGTTCCTGTAGGTGTATTCACAGACTAAAACTTTAATAACTGCTAGTAATAGTCATTGGTTATGAGGAGCTGTTGTTTTTGTCATTCCCCATATAATTCAGTTTTATTTTAATAAGAACCAGTTTATTATGCTGAAGTGTCAGATGTCCCAGCTGTTAACGTGTCACCTGGGATTCTTGGTATGATGATAATAAGTCAGGATGTCGTTGCAGATATAATAGATCAGCACCCACACACAAGCTCCTTCAGGCTATCAGCTGACAGCAACTTTTAAATGGAGACTTTTTACTCACTCATCAGGTTTCCTGTCACCGGATGGTAACAGGAAATAAAAACTCTGCAATAAAAAGACACCCTGGCCTTTTTATCTCTGATCACAACTTCTTATCACTATGTATACATGAAGGTATGGGGTCAGCCTCGTGTGCATTCATGTGCATCAGCCCCTAAGTTATATGACTCACACCTTTCTGTGACCACACCTCAGGTCCCTATGGCAGATACGCCACTGTACTTTTACCTAGTTTGCTTCAATACAGTAACGTGGAGTAACCACATCTCCTTTTATATGTTTTTCTTTTCTAAATTATAAACGCTCTAGGCATGTTAAAGAGTGTTCATGGAACACTGAGGCTTCCTAACATCTTCCAATACAAAATAGTTAATACAAAATCATAATAATATGCAAGAGTCAAATACAGTTCAATGTGAGGACTCAATAATGTTTGCTCCCGGCATGTCCTTCACTTTTCCCACAGCAGTATCTAACTTGTGCAGTTTTAATCAAGCATGTAAATACATAAAGCATTCTTACCACTAGTTCAAAGAAATATGTCACACATAACGTTGACTGGCAAAGAATATGGCCTCAGTTTTGCTCTGCCTCGTCCAGATTGTGAATTAGTCGTTAATTTTACAATTTAACACATCTGCTCGCAACGTAGTTGTTTGTATAAAATTTTCTAGTCAAATGGCCACGAGACCACTATGCCTCTTGCCAATATCTATTAGAGCCGACCAATGAAAGCAGGCACTACTAAATAATTTTGAATTTAGTTTAAAATACAAAACAATTCCAAACAAACTATGTGCCTCGTAGTCCATTGGTCAGTCTGTGTTAGTTATGCCAATAGAAAAAGATGTTTAGTTTTAGTTAACATTTTCCTATCCCGCCCCCCCCCCCCTTACTCCTATACTCTTATACCAACCAATAGGATTTGAATTACTCCAATGCCTCTTTTTTAAACTAGCGTCCCCAATAACGTTATGTGTAACGAGCAAGAACAACAGTCTGTCCGTCTAAGCGTTCTTAGACATTTAGTATTTTCTCAATAACTTGGCTAATACTTGGACTACAATATTTTTAAAACATTTTTTTGCTCACGGGACACTAAGCTATATTACTATATGATTTTTATGGTCAGTTTCAGTATGGTTTAGATTTTCAGTTTTGTCACTCATCTCATCTCAACCCATAACCCGTCATGGGTCGTAGGGGTGCCATGGTGGAAGCATCAGCAGACAGGGTCCTCCACTGCTCTCTATTCTCAGCAATGCGTACAAGTGTGGAGAAACCGTGTCCTGCCCATTCTTTGATGTTATCAGCCCAGGATTTTCTTTGCCTTCCTCTTCTCCGTTTACCTTCGACTGTTCCCTGGAGGATCGTTTTCGAAAGGGAGTCATGACGAGTTACATGCCCAAACCAGGCAAGCTTTCGACGTTTCACTATTGACAAAAGTGGTTCTTGATGGCCTGCATAGGTGTTTATCTTCTCTCTAACATAGACATTTGTTTTGTGCTCTTTATAGCAAATGCGCAAAATTCTTCTATAACATTTATGCTCGAAAGCCTGAATCCTTCGCTCCGTATCTGCAGTGAGTGTCCAGCCCTTACACCCATACAAGAGAATAGATAATACAAGTGATTTGTATAATTTGATCTTCACAGGAAAACTGATGTTACTTTTCCAGATCACATTCAACCTTGTTTTGTCACTGTCAATCGTCAAATATAACTTTTACACAAGTCGGCCCCCCCCCCCCCCCCCCGTCTCTATCATTATTCAAATAACCAACTCGTTTGAGTGACGTCAGAATATTACTACTAGGAGGAAATGGAACACTGTCTGTGTGTTTGTCTCTGCTGGCTTTGCCCACAGCGTGTATATATTAAAGCGACCGCTTGCAGAGCGAAGAGGGGTTTTTTCAAAACTTTGGTAGTGTTGGCGTTAATTATTACAATCGTCTCGTTCTTACTACTGAGAAATGTCCGAATTATTACAAATTTTAGTGTTAAAGTTAACATATTACGTTAATTACAAGCTTTTCCCACCGTTTCGTGCAGCAGATCGGCGAGATGTTAAAATGTTTATTGTACGTTTTCAAAACCGAAACTAACAGCGTGTTAGATTTTTACGGCGGGTCATTTTTTTAAGCATTTACACTGCACAAAAGGCAGCGCTCTACTGGCGTTGAAGATGCAAATAGTCAGACACCTGAGGGCTGGTGTATTTATTATTATAGGACTAAAATCTTACTAAAATAAGCGATTATCTCACAGATTTCGCTACAAGCAGCATTTGCTCTAAGCAGTAGTCTTCACAAACATAAAAGAATACATACAGGAGAGAAACCATACAAGTGTGATATTTGTGGAGCAGCATTTCCTCTGAGCAGTAGTCTTCACAAACATAAAAGAATACATACAGAAGAGAAGCCTTACAAGTGTGATATTTGTGGAGCATCATTTACTCAGACAAGCCACCCACAAAGTCATAAAATACATACATACAGGAGAGAAGCCTTACAAGTGTGATGTTTGTGGAGCAGCTTTTACTGGGACCGATAAGCTACAAAGTCATAAAATAATACATACAGGAAAGAAGCCTTACAAGTGTGATATTTGTGGAGCATCATTTACTCAGACAAGCCACCTACAAAGTCATAAAATACATACAAACAGGAGAGAAGCCTTTCAAGTGTGATGTTTGTGGTGCAGAATTTGATCTGAGCAGTAGTTTACAAAAACATAAAATAATTCATACAGGAGAGAAGCCTTAAAAGTGTGATGTTTATGGTGCAGCATTTACTCTGAACAGTAGTCTACTTCTTCTTCTTCTTCTTGCGATCGCATCTTTGATGATTACACTGTCAGACGAGTTCTCATGATGAATTCGACTGTTGTTTGAAGTTCCTCTTTAACTCCATATAGCTTTGAGTTTAGTGTTGAGTCATTGGGCCAGTATATCTTTCTTAACTGGTCATACAGAGGACAATCCTGTAGAACATGCTCAGCAGTTTGTTCGTTTAATCCACATGTGCACAGTGGTGACGCAGACAATCGTAGCTTGTGCATGTGTTTATTCAGTTTGTTATGCCCTGTCCTGAGGCGAAAAATAGTTATCTGTCCCTGCCGGTCGAGAGTGTGATAGTCGTCTTTGGGTTGGTTCTGTTCTCTTCTGATAGTCTGGATAGCTCTCTTTTTCTCAAAGTATGTGACTTCATTATCTTCTTGTTCACATTCTCCTCCCTTTTTTGCAAGTTTATCTGCCTTTTCATTTCCGGGTACACCACAATGAGATGGTACCCACTGAAGTATGGTTCTCTTTTTGGCAGTTACCTTGTTTAGTTCATTTCTCAGATGCGGGAGTTTACCACCCTTGAGAGCTTGCAGGACAGACAGTGCATCTGTGAGGATGACTACCTGGTGGCAGTCAGAGTTGGTGTTATAAATCATATTGGCAGCTTGCTCTAGAGCTTGAACCTCAGCTGTATAGTTGGAACAGAATTTACCAGTGGGAATGTGCCTAGTCTCATAGTGGTTGTCAGGATATGAGATAAAGATACCGGCACCTCCATTTCTAACAGCATTAGTTGCTGGTCCATCTGTATAGGCATGTATCCATGATTGATCGGGATAGCTTTCTTGGATCATACTCAATGTAGCAGTTCGTTTTTGCAGATCATTATACTCACATATACTTGTGAGACCACTGACTGATGTATTAATTTGGAGGGCACTGCTGGCCTGCTCCCATGGTACAGGGTATAGGGTGGGCTTCAGTGGTGTTGTCTTCATGGATAGGTCTTCTTGATGCTGTCTTATGTCTTTTTCCCCGATGCACAAAGCTGCTACGCTTTAGACGTCCCAATGCCAGATCATCTAGTCTTGCCTTCATTGGGTGCATTGGCATACTGTTGTATTTTTCCATCTGGATCATGGTTTTTGTGTCTCTTCTATGGGACAATGTCTGTAATCCAGCAACCTTCTGCATCTCTGTTATTGGTGTAGTTTTCGTGGCTCCTGTAATGAGCCTGAGAGCTTGATTTTGCACCTTGTCCAAAGACTGCAGATGTGAGTTAGCAGCTGATGACCATGCTGCTGAGCTAAACTCTAAGTGTGGTCTTATTACTCCATTATAAATCTTCTTTAGATTTCGTTCATTTGCTCCCCAGTTGGTACCTGCTAATTTTCTGAGTATGCCTAGTCGTCTTCGGGCCTTTCCTTCTGCATTTTCAATATGCTTATTCCATGTAAGCCTTTGGTCAAATGTCACCCCAAGATAGGTGGGGTAGCTTTCTTCCTTGATCACGGTTGTCCCTAGGTGTATGTTAGCTGATTTGTCCTTGGGGGCGAGGGAGAACAGTGTTGTGGAGGTTTTGTCTGTGTTTATTGTGATAAGCCATTTCTCTGCCCATGACACTAGCATGTCTGCTGCCCGCTGCATTCTATAATTTGCTGTGGTGACATTTTCATCAGCGCACCAGAGTACTAGGTCATCTGCATATAAGGCAGCTTTCACTCCTGTAGGGAGATCTTTCACCAGGTCATTGATGTAAACAAGGAAGAGTGTTGGGGAAATTACTCCTCCTTGAGGTACCCCCTGATGGAGCAACACTTTTCTGCTCTGCAGACCGTCAAGAGTGACTCTAGTTCTCCTGTTATGCAAGTATGACTGGATCCATTTCATCATGTTGCCTTGGATTCCACTTCTCCTAAGTTTTGCAATGAGGCCATCTTTCCACACCTTGTCAAAGGCCTGCTTGAAGTCGACCCAGATCGTTAGGACCTTTTTCTTCTCCTGGAAGGCATCTTCTATTGCTTGAGACAAGTAAGTACGTTGGTCTTCTATACTGTAGCATTCTCTAAATCCAGCTTGTTCCGGCACAAGGATCTGCTCAGACTCTAAATACCATTTCAATCTGTGGTTGACTATTCGCTCCATAGTCTTCCCAACACAGCTTGTGAGACTGATTGGCCGGTAACTTGCAGCCTCGGTCTTACATTTCCCTTTCTTTAGTATGGGTATTGTGATGGCTTCTCTCCATACTTGGGGTACCGTTCTTTTCAACCAGCTGTGGTTGAATATCTCAAGCAGTTTTGTCTTTGCTGCTGAGCTCAGATTTACTAGCATTTCGTTGCTGATTTTGTCTGGGCCGGGTGACTTTTGAAACTTAAGCTTGGAAATAGCCTTCTGTAGTTCTCCTAGTGTGATGGGTTCCCTCATTGGGGCAGGAGTATCTGTCTGTCCCATGGTTGCCAGTATTTCTTTTCTTATCTCTCTCTGATGGTCTATGTTAATGGGTAAGTTGCTTTCTGAACTGTATCTTCTAGCAAACAAGTCTGCAGCTTGTTTTCCTCTGAAAAGTTTGCCACCTTCATCCAATGTGATAGTCTGCCTTGGTGAGGAACGCTCTTCATTTAGAGACTTGACTAATCTCCAAAGTTTCCTGCCGTCTTTCTCAAGGTTCAGCGATGCCGTTTTAGTTCTCCAGCTTTTCCGTTTTTCTTCTAGCTTTGTTCTCTGAAACTCTGCTACAGCCTTTTTCCATTTGTCGTGAGTTTCAAGTGAAGGCTGAGACTCTGCGTCCTTTCTAGCCCTGTCCTTAGCTTCCTGACTGTCTTGGAGTGTGCTGGACCAGTATGGTATGTAGTTACGCCGGCATCCTTTGGGAATGGTTTCTTTTGCAGCTTGTAGTATGCATCTGTTGAAGTCTTTTACCACTTCATTAATGTCTCTGTTCTGTACCTTGAGGGTAGACAGCAGCGTGTTCACCTGATGCCTGAATAAACCCCAGTTGGCTTTTTTGTAGTTCCATCTTGTAATGGCTGGGCCTGTACTGAGAGTTGCACTCTGGACAGTAAGAAAGATTGGGCGATGGTCGCTTCACCCTAGTTGGTCTCCTACTTCTCTACTAATAGATCCAGCTATATCTGGGGTGGCGAAGGCAAGATCTGGTGTTGAAGTTGTGTGCCATCCTCTGGAGTAGAAGGTAGGAGTATCTGTGGCATTATTGACTAGGATTAGGGAGTGATCATCTTGCCAAGTTTCAACCTCTTCACCTCTGTGATCCAGATGGTTATAGCCCCAGCTCTGGGAGTGGCTATTAAAGTCTCCAACTGCTATAAAGTTGGTGGCTGGTATCTGTATAGAGCTGAGACTCAGGAGTTTGTTGTTCGGACAGTAATAGTTCAGGAGTTCTATTTCCATCTTGTCTACCTTTATCTGCAACAGCTGATATTCTGCTCCATCCATGAAGGTTTTCCTTTCGTGTGCAGGAATGTTATTCCTTACAAGAGTAAGTACTCCTCCTTTTCGTCTATCTTTTCTGTCGGATCTGAAGCATTGATATCCCCTTATTTTAAAGGTTTGATCTGCTTTCAAGTGAGTCTCTTGGATACAGCAAACACTGACTTGCTTCTCATACAAGATGTTTTCCAGCTCTGTCTTTTTGCTGTATCCAGCCTGCTTGCTGTTCACTCCCTCTGCATTCCAGTGCATCATGACAAGTGGCACTCTGGGTTTCTCTTTTTCTGTTTTGTTTTGGTCAGTAGTTCTCCTCCGCCATCTGCTGACTCCACAAGACGGTCTAGAGGGTCCTCCAGTAGCTGAGGGTGGGCTCTGTCGAGGCTCAGAGCCCGGCACTGCACCTGCCTGGTAAAGCTCCACAGGGCGAGCACCAGTACGAGATTTATTTGACGGTGTACTCTCCATTTAAAAAAAAGCGAGTTGCGTGATACTGTGGTTTCCGGTGCGCCTTCTGGCCCAGTATCTACGACTTTAGCACCTGTTCAACGAGAGAGTGGGCTCATCCCTAATCTGTTTATGTTCCCAGTAGTAGACTATTCGCAAGCAGCCTGGGGGTGTCACTGCTCTGCGCGGACCTTGTTTACCGAGGCGGCGTCCGAGCTCGTATGGTGAAAATATGGTTGCATTATCTTCAAAATAGACCTGTCTTTCCCGTGGCTTTTCTGCCATCCTGCAACTTTGAGTTAGGGAGTTCTGAGCTCCAGTCTCTTTCCCAAGCATTTTATCCTGGCCCGGCACGCATACAGAGGACCCCACTTCTGGTTCTAAGTTAGCAGTTGGGGATAGGTGGGGTGGCACACTGTGCATTTCCCGTCATCCAGGGGGGCTTTCCAACTATGCAGAGCTTGCACAATGCTGTGCTCTGGTTCTGGGCTCTCCCAAGGAATCCTCACGTCCTGCACAGAGCCACTTCCAGATACCTACCACCTGCCATCCCTCCACTGTAGAATCTCCTGCATGCGGCCATCCAGTCAAGAGCCAGTATTAAGTCTGGTGCCCATGTGATCCCCCAAGCCCAGTGTGAAATGCTGGGTTCTCAACATGCTGCAACACAGGGGGGATTGTGATGCTCAGCTATCTCTCTCAACTCTGCACCGATAAGTGACATCGGGGACTTAACTGTGCCTCAGTACTGGGAGGCTCCGTTTCCGGGTACACCACACACAGCCAATTGAGGCAACGGTCGTCGTGGGCGTGTCTTCAGTAGGGAAGTAGTGGAGTCTTCCTGTCCATGTTCTTGCACATCCTAACACTGCCCGCAAGACAACGGAGGTTTGGAGAGTGGCCTTCTCTCAGTAGTCTACAAAAACATAAAATAGTACAAACAGGAGAGAAGCCTTACAAGAGTAATGTTTGTGGAGCAGCATTTAATAAGAGTGGTAGTCTACAAAGTCATAAAGAATACATACAGGAGAGAAGCCGTACAAGTATGATGTTTGTGGTGCAGAACTTACTCTGAACAGTAGTCTACAAAGTCATAAAAGAATACATATAGTAGAAAAGCCTTACAAGTGTGATGTTTGTGGAGCAGCATTTACTCAGACAGATAACCTACAAAGTCATAGAATAATACATATGGGAGAGAAGCCTTTCAAGTGTGATGTTTGTGGTGCAGCATACCGAATATTGATCAACAATGTCCATACTTATAACTTCCATAATGAAATGAAATGGTTTCATTTCTTGTAAGGGAACTTTAGTTGGTCTCATGTTTCTCATTCTGCATATTTTGCAAGTACTAACATATTCAACTATGTCCTTATACATTGACATCCAATAATATTTTTTCTTGATAATGTCAATAGTTTTATCTCTTCCAGCATGTCCATTATTGTCATGGAACTGGTCTAGTAATTGAGGTATTACTGACTGTGGAATTACTTTATGTAGTCTCCCTTCTTGTTTCTCATCAATATGATATAGTATTTGATCATGTGGCAAGATTATAAACTGTTTACATGATGTAGGTTTCGTTTCTATTTGTTTGATGTTGTGAATTTCGGGATCTCTTCTCTGCTCAGCATGTACATCAAATATGTCTACATCCGTTGTTTGCTGTGTGCCGGTATCTGTTGTGGCGGTGGTGTTTTCATCATCTATTCTATTGAAACTTATAATGTTGATCTCCTTTGCATTGTCATTGATATCAGTGAACGCATGTGGATCATCTTCATGTATAGTACCAGGTTGAGGCGTTCGAGAAAGGAGGTCTGCACATGTATTTTGAGTACCCGGAATGTATTCAATTTTTGTGTCATAGGATTGTAAATTCATAGACCATGTTTGTAACTTCTTGGGCTGCTCCTGCGTCTTAGTGAGCCAGTTCACTAATGGTTGGTGGTCTGTTCAAATAGTAAGTTTGGTACCTCTGATATAAAAATCAAGTTTCTGTATCGCGTAATGTATGGCAAATGCTTCTTTCTCTGTTGTCGACCATCGTATCTGTGTTTTAGAGAGGGCATGTGACACAAATGCTATAGGCATCGCATTAGAAATTTCTGGTATAATAGGTGTCTCATTTTCTTCTCTGGGTTGGACCAAACAAGCGCTTATTGCTGTATCTGAGGCATCCGTATACAAGATCATTGGGCGAAATATATCTGGATGTGCGAGCAGTGGTATCTTTGTAAGTGCTTCCTTAAGGTAATCGAAGGATTCTTGGCATTGTTTTGTCCACTTAAATCTTGAATATTTCTTGGTAAGGGCAATGATTGGTTCAGCGGCCTTTGAAAAGTTAATAACGTGGCGTATGTAATATCCACAGCAACCAATATACGCTCGTACCTGCTTCACTGTTGTGGGGGCGGGCATACTTCTTATTGCTTCTACTTTATCTTTGTCAGGGCGAATACCATTTTTGTTGACTATAAACCCTAAATATTTGGTTTCTAATTTTAAAAACTTGCATTTACTTAGTTTGAGTTTAACTTGGTGGTGTCGGAGGCGATTAAAAACCTGTTTAACCTTCTTTAGATGGTCATCCACAGCCCCTGATGTGTGAATAAGTACATCGTCTATATAAGCTAATGCAAACGAATGCATTCCTTGTAGAACTTCGTCCATCAATGCCATATATGTCGCGGGACTTCCTTTCAAACCAAAAGGCATAACGTTCCATTTGTAACTACCCATGTGTGTACAAAACGTTGACTTCTCTTTCGCTGCTGGTGTCATAGGAATACACCAAAATCCTGAGCGTGCGTCCAATGTAGTGAAGTGTGTAGAATGTCCAAGTGTCGCCAAAATATCATCTATGCGTGGCAATGGAAATGAAATTGTTTTTGTAATTCTGTTCAATGCTCGATAATTGCAACAGAATCTACTCGTTCCGTCTTTCTTTGAGACAATCACTATTGGTGACGACCATGCTGATCTCGATCTCTTTATAACTCCTGCATTCAACATTTCATTTATGGCTTTTCCCACTATTTCACGGTTTTTTAATGGAGTATTGTATGGTTTCAAACTAATGGGTTCTTCTGTTGTAGTTTGAATATCCATATGTACTGTGTTGGTTCTGCCTAACTCCATATCTGTTAGTGCAAACACATCCTTGTGTTTAGTAACGAACGTGGTGAGTTTGGATTTATGTTGATCATCCACTTTCAATGTGGCCAATAACTGTGACAACCGATCTGGTGTGTCATTCCGTCTGTAGGACTCATTATCTGTCCAAGGTGTTTTAACATACGTATTATGTTCTTCAGTTCTGTAGAAATTCCTTCTTCTCTCTTGTTCTCTCTTAGAATAATCAAAAGGTTTAAACTATCTGGGCTCTTCTTTCTGACAAAATGATTTATTTGTATATCTCGCAGTGGGTTTCTGCCATGGAGTATGCTTTTCATCTGTTCTATATACATTGCGTCTGCTCTGTCGTTTACTACGACCGTATTCAAAGGGATTTGAATATCTGAACTCGTATCCTTGATACAGTGGTTTGTTTGAGTATCTCGTATTGGGTTTCCGCTTTGGAGTATGCTCTTCCTCTGTATTATAAATATGACGTCTACTTTGTTGTTGACTACGACAGTATTCAAAGGGCTTTGCTGGAGTTGGTAGTATATGGTGGGTATTGTCCTGTGCTATCACCTGGTCTTCTGTATATTCCATCCTGTGCTCTTCTTTGGATCACTTGATTCACTCTCCGTGCATAACTATAAAATTCATCTTTCTTCGCACCTGCATTCATGTGTTCAGGTTCATTTCTGCAAGCTTTTTTATACGTGTGTGGGCGTAACATGATTATTAGGTATATGGTTTGCGTCATTCATCGTATACCTATGCAGTTTTTGTTGACATCTTCGTCCCTTATTATTCCGCTGGTCATCAATTCTATATCTGTCCACTATTCTATTTGATTGGCCCATCTTCCTTGTTGCTCGTGTATAATGCCTAACTCCATATCTGTTAGTGAATTGGTTAACATCTGTACTCTGCCAATGACTTTTTCTGCCAGAGTCGGTAGGGTGACCTGGGGTATGATTTTGGGATATGCGTGGAACGGGGGAATAATGGTTTCGATTCTGACTAACTTCAGGTATCTTACTGTTCTTGGTAGCAGTCAAGGACGATCTTTGTACTTTAGCAACTATTGTACCTCTGTGTATCGTTGGAATTTGTCCCGACGTGTTTATAATCATGACCGGAAAATCACGTGAGGATGACACTTGTGCGATACCTTCAGTAACAAACATGAGGGGTTCATCATTTATGTCCTCATTCTCCAAAGGCTCAGTTATCATTGTCTGTCCTGGTTCAGTATAATTAGAACACTTGATTCGTCCTCTAGCTATCACAAGTGTGTTAGGCTGTACAGTGACTGGAGTTATCAACCGCACCAAAGATGCTATGTGTATATCGTCTTGTAGTTGTATGTACTCCCCATTAATATTGATCTTGTTCAGGTCGAAATATATCCTGGCGTTGTGAGAGGTAAGAAAATCTCTACCTAAAATGAAATTTCTGGACATCCCACGTGTAATTATGAAGGGATGTGTAATCTATTGTTGTCTTATGTGGAACTTGATATATGCTGTACCACAAGACCTCAGGGATTCTCCTGTCACTGATGCCATAAACGTGTTTGAAGGTCGAAAAGTTACAAAGTGTTTGATTTGTTTGTATGAATGTTCTCTAATCAAACTTACTGAAGCGCCAGTGTCCACAAGTGCGCGATAATTTTTGTTATGAATCTTGATCAAGCATGAACTAGGATCTGGGGTAATATTTATGGAATGTATTTGTTGCTGCGGTGTCTCTCGAGGAAAAGGTGTTAGGTGTGACACCATATTGTTGTTCTTTATGTTTTCGGACCTCCTATGAAGGAAGTTGTCTTCTTCATTTCCTTTACAGTCATCACTAACGGTCCTGCTTAGTGATTGACTGTTCCGTTTCCCTGGTTGTACATTCGTGCTCGTCTGGTACTAAAATTGGATGGTGTGTGCGCTCCTCGGAAATTTTGACTATGCCCACGACTGTTACCATAACCACTCTGTTGTGAATTGTTGTAACTCTGCTGGTGTAGGCGAGGATGTTGTTGTCGGCACTCAGGGGCTATGTGTCCTCTAAAACCACAATTGAAACAAATAGGGATATTAACCTGTTGTATGCTCTGCTGTCTGGGAAAATGTCGAGGATAATTTGTGTTTATATGTCCCTGGTTTTCCGTCCGGCTTGAGCGACGCCAACGCGAGCGGGAATGTCCAATCTCCATCGGTTCATATTCTATTTGTGAGTCAACTGTTGGCTCCTGCTCAATACATTGATTAAATCTCGTTTGCATATTTACCTCTGTAATCGCTATCTGCATCGCTTCATTTATTGTATTGGGATCCTTGCGAATCATATGCAGTTTTGTACTACTGCCTAACAGTCCGTCAATAAAGATTCCTACCAGATGCTTCTCTAGGTGTGGTGATGCTGTCAACCCATTCAGGAATGCCTCCTCTGCCAAATTTAATAATTTTTCTGCATAAGATTGTATGGGTTCGTTACGTTGTTGTTTGATGCGGCGAAGCAATGACCACGCATGCTACGTATTAGTAATGTCACTATAGCTTTTCGTTAATTCCTTCTTCAATGACTCATATGTCTCAGTTGGATATGTACTATCACGTCTCCTTAGGAAGTCAGTAACGCGAGAGTCAGATGAGAAATATAGTATCTTCTTTCGTTCTGTATCTGTGCTTGCGTTTATCATAGTAGCAAATCTGTCTGCGTCTTTCATCCATCTTCTGAATTCTTTCGAGTCTCCTTTAAATGGGGTTATCACTGATCTAATCTGATATTATTTTGCGTATAAGTCAACATTATACAACGTCTCGGTAATACTCTTGAGTGCAACCATTGTTGGTTCTTGCTCCTGTGGTGGTGGAACAAATATCGGCTGTTGTTGTTGTTGTTGTTGCTGTTGTTGTTGGTACACTATATCTCCCTGTAATGTAGCCATGTCACTCGAGAGCCATGGTCTCGGTGCCAATTATACTATGTGTAGCCGTTGCTTAGACTGGTTATGGCATCAATTATACTATGTGTAACCGTAGTAGTGGTGGTGATCACAGAACTGGTCCAGAGGCACCAATTATCCAATGTGTGACCGTGCTGAGTACTGTTATATTACTAGGTGACAGATGGCAGGCCTAGTTGTGTGACTCACACCAGTCTCCTTTGTATATCTTCCAAGTTTAAGTTAGTAGTGTATGGGTACTGGCCCTCTCCACCAGAGTTGACAATTCTTGGATGAACTACTTCCTTTCCTTCAACCCTCGACTCGTTCGTACCCTTCTCTGCTGTTAATCAGTGACTGATTTGTATAGTGGTTTTATTATAGTGATTAATAATCTGGCATTCAACAACGACCTTCAAGGACAGACTCAAGCAGTTTGTTTGTTCTCTTGCAAAACAAAATCCATTTATTTACATAATACATATATTCTTCAAAGATGCAGGTACTTCTTTATATAGAGCACACCTGCAGTCATATCATAAGTGCTTCAAATATATAAGTGCTTCAAATATACATTCTGCATCTCAAAGCGTGTAGGCACTTAATCCCCTTTGTGCTTATCTCATCTCAAAGTACTTATTTAGCCTCCTTAAGCTCTATTTCAGTTTTCTCAATCTACCTCAAAACTCTTTGGAACTTTATTCCCTTCTGATAATCCTGTCAGGTTCATCTCTAGTACCTCTGTTACAATCATTTTATAAATCATGTTCATGAATCAATACTCAAATACATCTGCAGCTGCATAAATATACTTACATGTGAGAGCACATGAGTAATCTCATAAATGTCATTATTCTCCAATCTCTTACCCGTCATACTTATCCCTTACGACTACTTATAATTTATTTATTCAAAAGCCCAGTTTGGCTATCATGTTGATATTCTTCTCTGTCTTCTTCTTTCTTGACTCTTACTTAGTCAATTGTTATCCACCTTGTAGCAGTTTATCTTGTGTCTTCTGCAACATTTCCTCTTATAATGCTCTTACTTAATCAACTGAATTATTGACCTTGTAGCATCTCATCTTGACTTCTGAAATATTTCTTATTCATACTTATTGTTCATACATATTATGAGTGAAGAGCATACTTACTGTCAGCACACAGAATCCTCACAAAATCACATTTCCTACTATCACTGCTAATTCTTAACTTATACTTCTTATCCACAGCATTAACTAATCTCCTGAATATTACTATTTCTCATGCTATATCTATATTACTTCAGGGGAAAACTTCTGTACACCCACAGAGTTAAATCTTGAGAGCACGGCAAAACACATCTTGCCACTTCAGTTTCTCAAATCGGACTGCCTTAATGACCTCTGGTCATTCCTCCCTCGTACCACTCAACCCATACTCTGATTCGCTAACTTAACTTGTTTTTCTGTACTCTTATTGGTTGCCCTTTGATTTACAACTCATGCAAAAATATGCACGCTCTGTTAACCGTGAGCTGAGCTGTTACTGAACACTCGTTTTATTTATCTGTCACCCTACGTTTTCTCGTGAACTTGTTTTGAATGTTCACCCCAAACTGTGGCAAATATTTATAATGCCTGGGCAAGCCCCGCGGTACCCTGCTTTTAAGCGTTCATATTAACCTTGCCTGAAGCACAAATAGTGCTTTGGGCAAACCCAACGGTGACACAACGACTACAACATGCTAGTGGAACAAGAGATGAGAATAACATGCTGGCGATGGATAAGGCACACATTGATGACAAGAACCAGACAAGTGCTAGTGGAACAAGAGATGAAAATAACACGCTGGCGATGGATAAGACACACATTGATGACAAGAACCAGACAAGTGCTAGGGCAACAAAATATGAGAATAACACGCTGGCGATGGATAAGACACACATGGAGGAGAAGAACCAGACAAGTGCTGGTGGAATAAAAGATGAGAATAACACGCTGGCGATCCATAAGGCACACATTGATGACAAGAACCAGACAAGCGCTAGTGGAACAAGTGATGAGAATAACATGCTGGCGATGGATAAGATACACATTGATGACACGAACCAAACAAGTGCTAGTGGAGCAAGTGATGAGAATAACACGCTGGCGGTGGATAAGAAACACAATGATGACAAGAATCAGACAAGTGCTAGGGGAACAAGAGATGAGAATAACACGCTGGCGGTCGATAAGTCACACATTGATGACAAGAACCAGACAAGTGCTAGTGGAACAAGAGATGAGAATAACACGCTGGCGATGGATAAGACACACATTGATGACAAGAACCAGACAAGTGCTAATGGAACAAGAGATGAGAATAACACGCTGGCGATAGATAAGACACACATTGAGGAGAAGAACAAGACAAGTGCTGGTGGAATAAAAGATGAGAATAACACGCTGGCGATCCATAAGGCACACATTGATGACACGAACCAGACAAGTGCAAGTGGAACAAGAATTGAGAATAACACGCTGGCGATAGATAAAACACACATTGAGTACAAGACCTAAAAACGTGCTTGTGGAAGAAGAGATGAGAGTAACACTTTGGCTATGGATAAGACTAATATTGATGACAAGAACCAGACAAGTGCTAATGGAACAAGAGATGAGAATAACACGCTGGCGATGGATGAGACACATTGATGACAAGAACAAAACAAGTGCTAGTTTAACAAGTGATGAGAATAACACGCTGGCTATGGATAAGACACACATTGATGACAAGAACCAGAGAAATGCTAGTGGAACAAGAGATGAGAATAACACGCTGGCGATGGATAAGACACACATTGGTGACAAGAACCAGACAAGTGCTAATGGAACAAGAGATGAGAATAACACGCTGGCGATGAATAAGACACACATTGATGACAAGAACCAGACAAGTGCTAGTGGAACAAGAGATGAGAATAACACGCGCAAGGTTACGGATGAAAAACACGCTGGCTATGGATAAACAAATAGAACAGAGAAATGCCAGTGGAACAAGAGATGAGAATAACACGCTGGCGATGAATAAGACACACATTGATGACAAGAACCAAAGAAGTGCTAGTGGAACAAGAGAACAAGTACCACATGTTTGATTACTTTCTAAGGAAACAGAAATCTTAATGATCATGTGTGTGGTTGCCTACAGTCTGCACGGTGAGTGACAAAGTGGGCCCGGTCTGTGACCGGTCACAACAAACTTTATTCATATTTCATAAAGTAGAAAAGAAAAATTGAACATTTCATTAAATTTAGATGTACATTTATACACACTCGGGCACGTTTACATACATACATTTACAAGCACTTTTCATTGCACCTTTCATTTTTTTAAAGATAGTGTTGATTAACAAGGGATTACTTACGATGTATTTTTTTTTTTTTGGTTCCAATTATACAAAACCATGTGCATTTACCAAATTGAAATACAAGGAGAGTACATTGCATAATAAATATTCAAACTTACACTTTCATTGGCACACATACACGCAAATGCTACTGTATATATTCGTTCACATACACATTTATACTTGCACCCATATTTAATCAATTTCTCAAGATGAATAGACCAAAATTAAATGTGTCCTCAAATATGTTAAAGAATAGGATTTTCCGGGTGTGTAAAATATTCTCAGTTAAAAAAAAGGTACCCATCGCTCTCACACTCTCACATACACAATTATGCACACTTAAAACGATTTTCCACTGCCGCTATTTCAACGACCGCTATTTGCTGACTTTCAATGCTTGGCGGTCGTGACTGTCCGCGTCCCTGTAATTACAGGTGCCGGACACCATTGGTCGTAAATCTGCTTCTCTCTGCGGACATGACAAAAAGGAGGATGAAACACACTCTCACACGTGTACTTAAGATAAAAATATTGGGTGATGGAGTACCTCATCTTTAACGTTGTGTGTGTGGGGAGGAGGGAGAGGATGAAGATGTGTGTTAAAGGTGGTAGAGAAGGTAGGGAAAAAAGACATATATATATATATATATATATATATATCTATATATATATATATATATATATATATATATATATATATATATATATATATATATATATATATATTTTAATATATTTACATATAGTTGATTATTACACCATATTACAAACATGCGCATTATAAAAATACAAGGCCACATTGAAATATACAGATAAAAGTCATATACACTCGTACACTCATATTTCTACCAAAGGTCTACTTGCATTAACATAATAATAAAACAGCCAACGTGTGATATATACATTCATGATTAAAATGTTAGGCAATGCTGTGTGATTATTTTTCTTTCGCTGTTCTGTCAGTTATTTCCCCCTGAATTTAAAGGTATTAGCAGTACAATATCAGCTTTAAAGACTTCCCACGAACACACTTAGGGATCAGTGGGCAAGGTCAGATCTTGACACTTTAACGACATATAGAACTGTGGTCAACATCACCTCCCTTGAATATAGGAGAAGTTTAAAAGGTCGAGCTGAAGTACATGAGAAGATAGAGGGACTGGGGAGGGGAGGGGGCACAGAAGGCCGAAAGAAGACTTACAAAATGTTAGGATAGACAGAGAATGAGATATTAGTGAGACGGAGAGAGGGTCGTTGGGGAAAGAAAGAGTCGTTTTACAAATCAAGGCTGCCTCGTTAAGGAAGAAGTACCATCTCAGGGGCGATTGATAAAACTTTCGGACGAAAAATATGCAGAAATAAACCAGCGTTGAAAATACGATGATTAAACATGGCAAGATTCCGAAAACACCAAATCTGATTCCGAAATTCTGATAAAATAATCAAGATCAATGTGTGTGTGCTATTTTCTGTTTTCGGAATTATGTTTAACGTGATTGCTTTGTAGATATCTGATTTTTGTTTTGTTTGTAAATCGATGATTTTCTGCAGTAGTTTCATTGTAGGTGTGATTGTACTGCATTAAAAAAACAATTGATCTTCTGTTTCTTGGATGCTTTTCCTACAAAGCTGACATTTTGTTATTTGGTTGGATCTGTGTGCTTCTCGTTTTGTTGTGGGTGTCATATTGTATATTAGTCTAAAAGTGACCTCTCTTGCTTTTGCCGTTATTTTTGGATTGCGCAAGTTAGTGAAGGTTTCGGTGTAATTTTTTATAACATATTTATGTCCTCTTTTAATTCTTAAGTGTAATGGTGGTGCTTGGAGTTTAACTAAATGTTTATATATTGCATTTGTTTTCTGGTGAATTAATTTTTCATGTTCTTGGGTGGCTTGTATGCATGACTTATAAAATGAGGGCATAGGGCCGAAGTGATGGCGGATTGCACTGTTCGGTGGTCTCAGTTTGGAAAGTCTGAGTCACATGTAATAATGAGCTAGTGGTTGTCGTTCTGGGTGTTTGATGATGCTGCCTATGTGTTTAATTCTGAGTGCCTGGAGCTTTGTTTCTATGTCTTGAAGGGCAATCCCTCCGTGTTTCTTTTCATGTATAAGCGTCTTGTGTTTAATGCTGTAAATTGTGCGACCAAAAACGAATGCTCTGATGTGACCGTATGGCCTACTACGTCGCTACAACTATTAGAATTATAGTAAAGAACTTAAGAATGACTAGTCAAAAACCAATGACATCATCAGTCATGGCACACATGAACCCATGAAGTCATCAAACCTTGTGTGGCCTCCATACAAGTTAGGCAGGAAGACATTTAGAATAGAGAGAACCTAGAACAATGGTTGGTCATACTTACTTGGTAACAATAATTTTAGACTAGAGATTTCGTAGTTAGGTTAAAGATTATTTTAACAGTCAGCTAGGCCACAAGACCAATCATAAGAAGGTTTCCGGTCTCTACTCCAATGGAAAATAATTTCATCCGGCAAGACATAGCACCGGACTAGTATGTAGACTGATGCACCATAGTAACCAGTCAGAGCCTGAGACAGTTATCTCTTGACTTTGTTGGAATTGCTGTTAACAATCAAACCTTCTATCAGGGTTATGACAACAACAAGCATTTACAAGTACTCCTTACTACCTGGGTTTTTCCTTACTTCTGGAAGTAACAACTCTGGAGTATAACCAGTCATCCACCGAAGTATTCTAGTAAAGACAGTGTCGTGGTTATATTCCTTAACTCAAGGGAAGTAACAATATTAGGCATGGTCACATATACCATTATTTGGTGCCGGTGACCAGCTCGTGGCTGCTTTTTACGATAGATTCACATATTCAACAGCTTGAACATCAATTATTTTTTTTGCAACAACAAAACCAACAGCTCCAACAACAATTATCACAGCAACAAGCAGTGAGTCAATCTCTGCTTGGTTCTGTTGAAACTTCTAGCACATTACAGTCGATTGCTAATACTCTCAGCTCAATAATACAGAGTACCAACTTCCAAAATATTCATAACATTGTCAAGCCGTTTCACGGTGATGCTTCTCGCTTTCGTCAATGGCTTATTGATATTGACAAGTTTGTGTCTTTGATCCCCTCGGAAACCGATGAGGACCGAAAGCGAGTTGCATTCCTCTCCTCACAGTCGTTGGTTACTTCAACATACGGCTATTAAATTAGCATTATGAAGGGCACCGGCGACAGTGGTAGTTGACCGGCCCTATACAGCCCAGGGGAAGTAGTGTACGGACATGGACTGAGAATATATTATAGCAAATGCTAAAGGGAGAATTGATTCTTGGTGCAGGAAATTCATTTCCCCATATTACATATTATCGCCAGTGACGTTAAGCTGAGAAAACACCTGGGGAAAATGGACTCTACCTGATTTGCAGGAAAATAACAGAGTCATTAGTGAATCTAGAAAAAGGGTATTGCCAGATTCCAGTCAAGCCTGAGCTCAGACCATTGCTGGCTGTGATCACTTCGGACGGGCACTATGAGTTTCATATGTTGCTTTTTGGGTTGAAGAATACTCCGAGTGTTTTATCCAGGATGATGAGGAAATTACTGGATCCCTTATGAAACTCAGCTATCACAAATTTTATAGATGACCTCCTCATAAATATTGCAACCTTGAGGAACATCTAACACCTCTAGACATGTCATTGAACAGATTAAGAGAAGAGTAATGGTGAAAATTGATTGATAATCAGCATTTGACAGACAGCAGCACCTGTGCTGTTTATTTACACAACATGCGGTGATTATTTTTGGATCACAGAGGATTTAGGCAGATTTCTTGAGTAGTGCCTACTTGAACTGACCCACCTGCAGGATACCAGTAAGGCAGATTAATCCAAGATTGGACGAATGTCGTGATTATGAACCCAGACAAGAAGCTCCAACAGCGGGTTTACGCTTTTGAATTGGGAGGCTATGTCGTGAGATGACGTCTGTTTCATATCACGAATTCGAATAACTCCGGTCATATTTACCGCTCAAAATAATAGGATAAAACGGACCAATATAACAACCAATGAGAACGCTTCTTTTTCTGATATGTATAAGGAAAATTTTTTATGCTTGACAGAGAGGCCTATTTTGTGTAAACGATAGGAAGGAGTTATTTAATTTCTTAAAGACTAAAGATATTTAAAAGAAAAGGTATAGATATTTTAACAACGGGGATAGTACTTAAGAGATAAGTGTAAAGACTTCCTCAAAAAGTATGTTATTCTAAGAGAAAAATCGTTTTAATTGACATTTATACAACAGGGTAGTCCCCAATTTGGTTAGTTAAAGTCTGCATTGATTTAAATGCACTTTGCTAACTAAACACGAAAGCCAGCATTGGGAAAGGTGTAGAATATTTGTTATTTATGGCAAGAATACGACTGTAAGTTTATTAGGATATTTGAGTGAGTATTTCATATTTGAACGACACACTGTTCACGAACATAAGATATGATGACAGGATTTGTTAACAAGATGTAATCAAGATGTCACTTACCATTTCGTACTTAACCCAATCATCGCATGGAAGCCAAACATGGACTAATGGATCTAACTTAGGATGTATTAAGAAAAAGAGTAATCACATTGAACTGGCTGTAGGGTACTGAGGTAAATTGTCCGGTGCAAACTGTTAGCCCCATGTCTGAATTATGTTTGTACGTGGTGTTGTATGTGTAAATGGAGTGGTGCTGGACCCTACAAGGAATGCGATTGTATTTTCATTCCAGGTTTTGTCCTGGTATTACCACAAGTTTACGAGACATCTACTTGAGAGGAACTCTATTGGTGCATACAGTTCTCCATATACGTAGAACTCGACCAAAGTTTCCCAGCCTGGAGTTACAGATACGGGGTGAACCTGGCTAGAAATTGATGCTTCTCAATATTTCAAAAGCTAAATGGACGCTTAGTTCCATTGATCAGATTATCCAGCCGCAAATATTAAAATAAAGAAACCACCCATATTAAAAACATTATAATAATGACTCACTAAGGACTATATCCAATAATATTACTTTACAAGCCAGTGAAAGTGATACTACTTCTGTGAAAGAAAGAAATTGGCATTATAACTACAAATATATCATAGTACTATTATGGAGAAGAAAATTCCATATTTATTTATTTATTTGATTGTGTATATAACATTGGAATTCATTTTAATTTTCCTAACCGAAAAGAGAAACGGTATAGGATCAATAAATTGTAAATACTTTCACTCAGACTTACTTAATTATTCTAATTGAGTTAATGTTCTGTTTGATAGAAATTACATATTAATACTTAATCTATCCCTAGACAAGTAGCCACAAAAACAAATGTATAACCATTATTCAAGGTGGGATCTGGAGAGGTAGCAGATAGATCTTCAGTAACCAACACTATCATCATACTTGAAGGTTTACATAGCTTGACCCCGCTTTTGATGTCGATACAACCTTACTCTTTTCAGAGAAGGGGGTATTTCTTATAAGACCAGTCTCTTATCTGGCACTATCCTGGTATCATCTGATACATCTTTTTGTCCAGGAAATCTTTCATTTTAATAACATCTGAACCTCTCGCGACAACAATGTAAAGAAACGCTTTACCGACCGTCTCGGTCGCGAGCCTCGTCTTGAACACCAATATGATGAAGAACCGATGGACGTTAGCCATTGCCGCCATTCTTGGCAGCAACCTTCAAGATCGCCACAGCCTTGCACTAATACTTACCACCATCAGTACCAGCCTCGACGCCTTCATCACACACCAGCGCCACAGGTCCATCAAGTGGCTTCTATAATATGTTACACTTGCGGGCAACGGGGCCACGTCTTGCGCGGCTGTTTTCAACGGCTACAATACAGTCCACAGCTTCAACGTAATCCCGTGCCACAAACCACAACATTATCAGAACAGGCAGCCGACCTTCATGGCTTCCTTCCGCTCATATGCCCTCTCCCCAAGGTCCTCCACGTTCCATTTCACGTGGCCAGTCCCGTCCTACACCCCTATTGAATCAGGGAAACCCTTTGGATTGCCCAGTAACTGGGACAATACCGGGTAACCTGAAACCATCCTCACATCGGTCCTTCCATATTAAAAGTTTCCTTTTCTCCCCACCTACGGTGTCTTCCTTCTCTCTTTGTTATGTCTCTCCTCCTTCTGTCACTCCGGATCCTTCATCGTGCCTTATCTCCATCAACATGAAAAGCTACCGTGCTCTTGTTGATACTGGAGCGACCATTAGCCTCATCCGGGAACAGTTGTTTCGTCAGATTCGTCGGCACGTACACCTTATTCCTTCATCTACTCCTTTGGCCTCCGTTACAGGCCAACATTTATGTTCCATTGGAACTGCAATGATAAGCCTCAAGATTGTTTCTCAATCTGTTGTCCATCCATTCATCATCACAAGAGGCATGTCCCATAACTTTATTCTTGGTCGTGACTTTCTCCTTCATAATTACTGCCCGAATCTATTTTGACTTGCGACAGATTCGCGTCAATTGTGCATACATCCCTCTTCAGGATGATATTCACATTGCATCCCTTGTCCGCCTCACTGCTCCTGTTACCATAAAGCCTCATCTTTGACTATTGCCACTGATCAGGTCAAACGATCCGACTATGTCTCTTCTGGCCATTCTGTAATTGATGGAACCATTGCCCATTTGCTGATGATGTTGCCCTGATTGCTAAATCAGAGGCAGATCTCCAATCCAACCTGCAAGTCTGGAAGGAAAAGCTGGAGAAGAGAGGGATGTCATAAGCAGCTCTAAGACAAAATCCATGGTGATATCACGAGAAGAAAGAAGACATCAGAAGCTGGAAGAACAGGTCCTGGAGCAGGTCGACCACTTTAAATACCTCAGATCTATTATAGACCAAAAGTGAGGCATCGTGTATTAATGTGGACACTCCGTTCCTATCAGGGAGAGTGAACGCGTTTGTCCTTGAGAACCCTGTCGCTGATTTGATCGTCGGCAATGTACGGGGAGTGCATAACGCCACGGGAGGGGATGTAGCAGGGGCTCAGCAACACCGAAGGCCCGAAGCGGACGATCAGGTGGTCGAGGTATCACCACCTGAGAAGACAGTACATCTTTGACGGGTTCGCGGCAGGCATCAAATGGTACTCAGAGTCATGTGCCAAGGCGCAGGGAGAGAAACCACGAATGTTCGTCTGAGGCCCTGACAGCGAGTGACCGCGCGGTGTGGGTTCGCAATGACCCCTGAGTGCTAGTTAGCACACACTCAGACGAGTGTTTGATGAGGTTGCACCAGTGAAGTTCGTGGAGGTCTTGTCGTTACGAGACAGTACGAAGATAGAGTAAATTACATTCGCGAATAAATGGGGTGCACGTGATGCAGCCAGGTGGAAGCACATGTCGTTGCTCCATAACCCCCTGCTGATAGTCCAGCAATAGCTAGGGAGATGTATCGGGTTTTGCGTTCAGTTAAGGTGTTTCGGTTAACACGAACCGAGCTGTAGAGTCTGATCCACTCCACCAGTAATGTTAGACTAAGTAAATGAGTACATAATGTAGTAGCGGACGCTCTGTCCAGGTTATAATATTGTGATAAGGGCAGGAGCGTCCTGTGGGAGGTGTTTACATGTGTTAGTGGAGAGCAAGTAATTGCAACCACGGTAGAAGTGTCTTATGTACTTTAAAAATCCTGTTTGTGCTAAATGCTTATGAACTGATGTAATATAGCGCCATAAAGGCAATTTACTATATGATGGAATTTTGTTGCGAAAAATTGTTTGTGCTATTTCGATGTCAACACTAATGTTTGCTCACGTAGGAGGTGCTATTAGTAGGCAGCGCACTGTGTTAGGGTTGACCAGGGGTGGACAGTCGTTGTTATTTTTCACGACTGCCACTACCTTGAGTAACCTGCTGTATACTCATGTTGGGTTTTTTTGGTTGGTTGGAGAATGCAGTGACGACTATGGTAGTGGAGAACTATGGCACTCCCTGTTCATATGAGGATATGCTGGTAGTGGCATATGTTCGTCTGGTCTCCTAAGGGGTTCGGGCGAAGCTTCCTCCGGATGGAAGACAACTTCGTTTTCTTAGGGGAAAGGGGGGGTAGATATCTCAGCGCTATTCCGAAGTGCATCATATGTATTGGGGTCGGCTATTAGTCACTCGGAGAGGCCGAGGTTAATCGAACTGGTGTGTCATGTGACCACCGGAAATCGAGGAAAAAAGGCGCAAAGTTACATAATCAGAAACTAGCCTTCGTCCAAGTAGGACGCATGTTTTCACTTTTTTCCAGTGGGTTTGCTGGGTGATCCAAGTTATGGATTATTAACTGAGTGCTTGCCATATTTCGGTTCTGTGTGTTAATTACATTGAAATTCTAGAGCAGTGGAAGGTCTAGTTTGTAATTTCTACAGACCGTAGTTTAATAAGATGTCAATGGTTTGAGTGTGTCATTGTCTCAGTTTTTCCGCTCAGGTGAGCGATATTCATAGCAGTGTTTTGATGTAATTTCTATCTTCATGTATGGAAGTGATAGATTAATCTGCTAAGGCAAGTTTACACTGGTCTTTCATTATTGTTTTTGATGCGTTTGTTGGCCATGTGAGGCCGTATTGTGTGTATAAAGTATTAAAGGGAAGTTCCTGTTAAAAGTGTTATTTTTTATGTCAGCTATTGTGGTGTGGTTGTACCCTTGGAAGAACGAGCCTTTATTTATTATTATAAATCCACATTGCAGTGGTGTAACCAGTGGATTGCTATCCACGAAAAGTGCTGCCTGACAATATGTATATTAATTAGTTGTGCTCTTACGTTTGCTTTCATACGTGCAATAACTGAATCAACCATGTTTGTTTAGTTTTAAAATAATATGTAAAAAATTTAACAGTTAATTAGTCTTTAACAGGTTAAAATAAATATGGACAGGTTGGTGAAAGTTTAGATGAAAACGTCTTCATAGAGACCTAATGGTGGAGTGATAAAAGTCTGTTTTGCTCATGCTTTTTAATCAGGACTTAACTGATCTAGATGAGTCCTGTGCCGTGGCTTCCGTCACTTCTTTGTTGGTGCTGATTGCACTTCTCCACATAGCTCGTCCAATGTAGGCGGTCAGTGTTGATGCTCTTCTCTCACACTAGCGGCATAGTAACATAAGTACTTCAAACCGTCTGATAGCTTGTAACCACGAACTTTTTTGAAAAAATAGATAAGACAAATGCCTCTGCTAAGTACACTGAGTTAGAAGCTTAACAGGCGCATCCTTTCGCTGTTCACCCACCATTGTTAATCTCTCAGAAGATTTAAATTCTTGAGTATACAGCATAGTTCAAGGAAGATGATTAAAAATCACCAGTAATCTTCTGGGTATTAAACTGGGAAAATGTACCTGGAAAGCGCAAATAATTATTTGTGCCTGAACTAACATTAAAAAGTTACATATATCTCAGAAAATGATATGATACACTTGAGGCACATGTGATGTAATCATCACTCATCACTGCTCCAGTCGAAGTCTGGGGGTCACCTCTGCTGTCGGTTTCCGCACGACTAGCCAGAAACAATCACCACATCTTGCTGTTGTGGTTCATAAATATACTATTTTCATATGTTGAGGTTGCCAATCTCATATATAACCACTAAGCAAGAAAAACATGTCAAATATGTAAAATAAATGTTACATTTACTCTAAAAATTTGGGAATCTTCAATCTCCTCGCACATGTTAGAATGGACACGAGCAATTTACGTCATATGCTATCGAATCACTTGGCCTGAGAAATTCCTCTTATGACGGGTGTTCTGTGAATCAATTGGTCTGGGAAATGTTATTAATCCCTCTTATGACGCGTGTTTTGCGAATCACTTGGTCTGCAAATATTTTGATTCCTCTTATGACAGGTGTTATGCGAATTACTTGGTCTGGAAATATTTTGATTCCTCTTGTGACGGGTGTTCTGCGAATCACTTTGTCTGGAAATATTCTCTTATGACGAGTAATCCAATTCCTTAAGTTTCCAGTCTTGATATTTAAAGTCCTGGTCCCTTAAGTTTCCTGTCTTGTAATCAAATATGCAGGTTTACTTGTAAGTTCCAAAGTTGCCCAAAAACGATCTGTCACTTATAATTTTGGAATTCTAAGTCCGATGTCTCACTGGCTTCCGGGAGTTTGCTCATTTGACGATGTGATGCAGTCTCTGTTCTGTGTCTCTAGTTTCACTAGATTATATCTCTCATTATCAGTTCAAATCCCAGAATGTACTTCCCAGCAAACTTGCCAACGAGGACCAAAGTATATTCCGGCTCTCAAATCAAACCAATGGTAAGCTCTTTGGCACTGCGTTGGGGTGTTTTAATTCAAAATATCGGCCACGTGTTTAAAATATTACATTTTAAACTTCAATCGCCTTACCTCGTTCAAATAATGCGGTAATATTTCCGCCAACTTACAAAGAAATCTGGGACTTTATTTGATGTCCAGATGCTTCCTTTTAACAAGATTGTCTACGCATACAGAATATCGGTAATACTGATACCGAGACGGGTACAGCGAAAATAATTATATCATTATCGCCTGTGTGTGTGAATACCCCAACTTGATTTCTCAGACGGACAATACGGTATTCTATTCATCCTCTTACGAGACCATATTGTGTCACACGTGGATCGTCTCCTATCAAAGGTGGCCGGCGATCAAAGAGAGAAACGTGTTACCAACGATTGTGATAATGACAAGGTATTGTTACGATAACCACAGTTTGATAAAATCCACTCTACAAGTCAGCACAACTTTTAACCCAAATCTGTGTGACGTAAGAAACTGTAACAGTGTGTTCGCACGACCTTTATTTAAACAAGCGTCAATTTTGAATCTGGAAAAACATAAAATCAGTGGTAAACAAGAAGTGATGGATAGAGCGAGTCACGTATTCTTGCACTATATGTGTATTCTGAGATAGCCTACCTGTAACAAATCAAGTCCTATTGGTGTAATCATGAAGACCAGAGGGTGAGTAGGATTACTGTACAGTACATAGCACTATAAAATCACATCATATTGTAAATTAGTGGTGTCAATTAACTGTATTTTATAATTATATAACTTGGGATTTGAATTTGTAAAGTAGACATCTGTAATACTGACAAGGTATCAAAACCATGTGCACATTTCATACACATGCCTAAACTGATGACACTGAACAAACATACACTAGTTTAGTGGAACTCTTAGTAAGAGACTAGCCACAGACTTTATGTTGTTTCAGGTTTTGGTCAATTATATAACACTTAAAGCCAGAAGTAAGAACCCAAGTGTTTTCCTGCACTGTGACATGGAGCACTACAGTGGTCCACTCGGATGTACTGGTATTCCTATTGTATGAGAAGATCAGCCTAGTCTATATAATCATGTGTTGTCAACTATTATTATAAATCATCATTCTTGGAGCACACCAGATAAGTGCAGAAACCTGAGAACATTTTGAGCAATTTACGAAGCGAAACATCGCGTGATGATAACAGACTGTTTATACCAAAGTCAGTAGAACAGAGACATTTTAAACTGAGTGAAATTATTAACATCATTGTGCTGTTGTGAATATTGTGTAATATAAAATTGTCATATCCACATATCATCATTTTACATTTCTAAGATCAGAAGGAAAAGAGAATCATTAAAAATAAATAGCTTTTAATTGTACGTTTGGACTTTGTCAATTCCATAATGTTACAGTTTGAATTTTTATTTAGAATTGCACCGTTTTAAAGCATAGGGTAGTCGTTACGAGAAGACACTCTACACTCTTGATCTGCTCATTACCATCCGGACAAGAGATCTTTACCGTCTTACTATAATCTGTGCCATTCATACACCAGTGCACATTTTTGGGACTGGGGTATTATGTACAGTCCAGTATTCTTTCTCTGGAAGTATCTTTACTATACTTTAGTCACTATCTAGTCACATAGTGAGCACATTCTCTGTAGTCACACTGTGGGCGCCTCATTAATATTCAGTCTTGTTACACACAACTTGCTCCAAATGGAACTTGAAGCTGCCTCTGTTTTATTTATCTATGAGAAACCTGCATGAAGCAGTGGGGTTCATGAAACTATCAATCTATATACTGCGGTTGCCAGCCTCGTATGAACTTTGAAATCCATCAGCACTTTTTACATATTAATATTACAAAATATAGAATTAAATAATGTACAACTGACTCCAAATTGGGAGATACAGACTTCTTGCTCAGGTAATAGGTTCGGCATTTTGGTTAAGATGCATCTTACACGTAATCTTGGGGCATTTCTTAAAATATAATCCCACTATGACAGCGTTTTCAGGTTCCTAGGATTGCAGGCTATCCATATTGGTAAATATAGAGTTTTCTTACTAAGTCCAGAAGATGCTCAAATACGTTATCCAGTTCTTTAATTTAAAATTATGATTTTATGCTTTATCCTTGCTTATCTGAACTGTCTTGTTGATGAGTTGAACTAGCAGTGACATAGGCTCAGAATTTGCTACATTATAAGCAACATTCAGTCCATCATTCACGTTGTTATGGCGAGGTAAAGTTAATCAGCAATGTTGTAGTTTTACATCTCAAATGCCAAACCAATGGCAAATGACGTGCTGGTTTTGATAGAGGTCTTAGTTTATTACTTCCACCCTCATTTCATGCATAACATTCTTATGGCAACATAAGATGTTTTTTTTTTCAAACTCATTAATTCATAGACTTAACACTGATAATATCTTGAAGTTGTTTACTTCAACCCTTTTCATCTGCTGACAATGTCACATCATGGCCTGTGTATTAGACTGTCACCAGACATATATTTACCGACAGGTTATGGGCATACTAACACTTGACAGACAACCTGGGCTTCTTTTATATTCCCGTACATAGAGTCACAGGTAACAATAGCCTTGTCCACGATAAGACAACTTGATGTGGCATCTTCACTTTAGGTCAGGGGTCGGGCTACTTTTTTGGGTATTTCTCCTAAATCTTTTTGGATTAAATGATATTACCCCCAAGACTTCAAAGTAAACAAAAACAAGCTATCTGCTCTAAAACGAAGAATAAACTGCTCTCAAAGTCAAGAATTAATAAAAGACTTAAATAATAGCACACATACAAAAAGGATTGAAGAACTGAAGAATTTCATTCAAAACATCTCCACTTCAGGTATTGTAAAAATGGTGCTGTTTCATATTTGATAAAAGTACATCCATATCAGGGCTTTTTGATGTCAGAGCAACTTGGATGTTGTCTTCGGGGTCTAACCGATTTCTGTACTTTGTTTTCAAGTTCATAAGGGTAGACAACCCTTGTTCACAAAGGTATGTTCTTGTAAAAGGCAGCAGCATTTTTGTCGCGTCTACATGTGTAATTTTAAAAGCCTTTGCTGTTTTTGACATCCAAAAAGATGAGAGATCTGTCTTGTTCTGAAATTCCATGCGTGCTTCACTGTTGGGACGAAGATCAAGAAGTACCTCTGGAAACAATAAATAGTTCTGATTAAGTCCTCAACCCTTTCTCAACATGCAATGCAATTTGACAAGACAATGTAACTCTGACATTAGCCATAATATGCGTAGATGGTGTTGTCATAATGCAAACTGAACTTATGATTTGAACAAGATACCTGCTCAAGTCGTAACAGTTATGGTTTTAATGTTTTTTTTGTGTGCTTGATATATACTACTCGTCAAAAGTCAAGAGCCACTTAGAAAAACCTTGGTTGAAACCATAAAACAAATCTGATATAAACGTAATTGGTATCAGTCAAAACGGCATTTATTGAATACCAAACTGACATGTCACGTAAAGAAATGGAAACACACATTCAAACGCAATGAAGCTGGGAAGTGTGTCACCCACCTTTTCAAAAGTCACACAATAGATATTGGACAAATAAACATTTCAAAATCGGGTATGACCACCGTTTGCAGCAAGGCATTCAAGACAGCGTAGGCGCATCGAGTCCACAAGGGTCAGAAGAGTATCCTGAGGAACAGCTTGCCATTCCTGAAGCAGAAATGCAGTCAGCTGTGCAACATCCATTGGCAGGGGGTGATTTGTTGACAATCTTCGACCAAGGACATCCCAGAGGTGCTCAATCGGAGACAGGTCAGGTGAATGAGCTGGCCACGCCATCCTGATGATCCCATGTTGCTGAATAAACTCATTCATCACACGAGCTCGATGGGGTCGAGCGTTATCATCTTGGAGGATGGCATTACCGCCTATGGCCTCCAGAGCAGGCTGAACAATTGGTCTCAAGATTTCGTTCTGGTATCTTGGGCCGGTCAAGCCTTGGATGATGTAGAGTGGGGTCCTGCCGTGTCTATAAAAGCCTCCCCAGACCATGACAGAACCCCTACCATAACGATCCACCTCTCGAATTGTGTCATCAGTAAATCGCTCTCCTGGTCGTCTCCAAACTCGAATCCTGCCATCATTGAATGACACAGTGAAGCGAGATTCATCAGTGAAGAGAACTTGACTCCATTGTTGCCCTGTCCATCGGATGTGCTCGCGACACCAAGCAACACGGGCTCTGCGATGAGCAGGAGTAAGAGGGATTCTGACTACAGGACGTCGAGCAGCCAGTCCAAATTCATGTAAACGTCTGCGAATGGTGCTTTGACTGACATTAACGTTTACAGTTTGTCTCAGCTGACATCTTAGAGTGGAACAAGTCACTGTTCGATGGCGCAGGGCTGACAACAAGAGATACCGGTCATCATGTCTATTGGTGCATCTAGGGCGATCTGGCCGGTGGCAATCCTCCACACTTCCTGTGGCCTGAAATCTCTCCAAAATTCTTTGGATAGTAGAGTGTGACACTGCAAGCCGTCTAGTAACCTCACGGACAGATAAACCACTTTCAACCCACGCTATAGCCCTCATTCTTTCTAAGGTGTCAAGACTTCTCGGTGGCATGGTTTTTGCAAGTGATGAAACTACCCTAAGTCTGCTGATTGTAAAACAAATTAAGAGTGAACCCTGTTCACGAAAAGTCGCCATTGCACGTGGAATGTCAATCAGCACGATTACTTCACCTGTTTGGTTCTACGGAAGTTTGAAAAAACAGATTAAAAATGTGAATTTATGGTCAGCAAACCAAATTGCACGTGATCACCATGGTTGTCTGTGAGTTGTTTTTATGCTTAACGTGCATAGAGGACTGTCAGAGGAAGATATTGCACCCATTTTTACTAAAAACTTACTTCATTTAATCATTCTATGCGCTTATATAAAAGTGTATTGAAAATAATAGGGTGGCCCTTGACTTTTGACGAGTAGTATATGAAAAAATCAACGAAAATCTCACATAAGATTTTTGCTGTAGGTTCAATAGTTTTGAATATAAAAAAATATTACTGTCATTTTCTTAAATTTTCGCAACTCGCTTGACATAAAATAGTCTAAAAAACTTTACGTACTGTAATAGCTTTGGATTGCTATTTACTGGACGATCAGCAACACGTCATTAAAGTATAACAGAAATCTCTAGTTTAAGTTATTAGAACTTTATTTGTTATTGAATAGGCACAACTCGCCCATGGAAAATAATAACATATCTACAACTCTCAGTCGACCAGAGAAAAGGGATCAGAAAAGAAAAGCAGAATAATAGTAGCAGTTGCAAATATGGCTCAAAGTACTTTCATAAGATGACATCACCACCAAAAATCAAGCCACGTACCTTGGAATAAATATTGGGGACCGACTGGGCTAGCGTGCATATAGTCGAGATCATAACAGACGTTTTTAAGGACTAGCCAAAATGACATCTTTAATAAAGTCATGTGAATTAACTATCAATGGTGGTTAATTTTATACAAGTAGGAATTCATTGTTGATCTATTAAAATTGAAAGGGGGGCCGAAACAATTAATAAGCGAATGAGTTCGATGATCTCACATTACCTTTATTTGTATTTTTTTTAAGCATTCATTACCCCCAAAATTTACATTTTTACCCCATTTGGGGTAATTAACCCCTGTTCAATGCTTTAGGTTCTCTGATTCACTGTTGTTAACTTCCTATTACCACCTAGTATCAATACACGAAATTGATCATCATGACTTAAGGCAATATTGCCTGTCGGTGTCTACTCTCCTGGCACAGATGGGAGTCAATGTGATTCAAAACAAGTCAACAACAATACTAATAATCTGCGAAGCATGATCAATTAGGTACATACATGACAAGAAACTTTAACTATGACAGTGCAAACAATGAATGACGCACAGAAATCAGCACGAATTATGAGAGGCATTAAATAATGTCGGAGAGGAGATAAGGAAAAGAGAATCTACAATCGTATCATGGTTTGCAACCAGACGATACGTCAAGGCCTAAAAACCCAACCCCTGCAGACCCAAGTAGAACAGTCCCATTTGAGATGGTTTGACCATGTCTACAGAATGGGAGAAGATCGGCTACCACGACAAGCATGGGAAACTAAGAGCCAGTGATCCAGACCTCCAAGACGACCCAAAGTTCGCTGGGAGGACAACATTAGACAATCTTTGAAGGACCGAGGACTAGAATGGAGCCAAGCCAGGAGGAAGCCAGCCGATAGAAAAGTATGGCGCTCTCTCTTACAAACCTCTACACCTCACGGTAGAAGAGGAACGAATAAGTAAGTAAGTAATTTAAAAATGTAAGAAAGGAGAGAAGATAAGAAAAAGAGAATGGACAATCCTATCACACTTTCTTGAAAGACTGGCCAAAAGCTTCAACACGTGCATAATCCAGTGGATACCAGCCCATTGCAACACACCAGGTAATGAGAAGGCAGACAAACTTGTTAAGGAAGCAGGAGCACTACAACTGTATAATACAGGGACAACTTATGAAATGGCTAAAAACAACTAAAAAAGCCATATTCAAATCCACAGAGGTAAGAGAGAATCTAGGCCATTAAAAGAAATGATGCACATCATCAGCTATCTAGGCTAAACCAGATCATCATTTGTTGGCTGCGTACTGGACACAACAGATTGAGAAACCATCTATACCACAAGTACAGAATTGGTACAACAGATTGAGACACCATCTATACCACAGGTACAGAATTGGTACAACAGATTGAGACACCATCTATACCACAAGTACAACACTGGACACAACAGACTGAGATACCATCTATACCACAAGTACAGAACTGGTACAACAGATTGAAACACCATCTATACCACAAGTACAGAATTGGTACAACAGATTGAGAGACACATCTAGTACCACAGGTACAGAATTGGTACAACAGATTGAGACACCATCTATACCACAAGTACAGAATTGGACACAACAGATTGAGACACCATCTATACCACAAGTACAGAATTGGTACAACAGATTGAGACACCATCTATACCACAAGTACAGAATTGGTACAACAGATTGAGACACCATCTATACCACAAGTACAGAATTGGTACAACAGATTGAGACACCATCTATACCACAAGTACAGAACTGGTACAACAGATTGAAACACCATCTATACCACAAGTACAGAATTGGTACAACAGATTGAGACACCATCTATACCACAAGTACAGAATTGGACACAACAGATTGAGACACCATCTATACCACAAGTACAGAATTGGTACAACAGATTGAGACACCATCTATACCACAAGTACAGAATTGGTACAACAGATTGAGACACCATCTATACCACAAGTACAGAATTGGTACAACAGATTGAGACACCATCTATACCACAAGTACAGAATTGGTACAACAGATTGAGACACCATCTATACCACAAGTACAGAATTGGATACGACAGATCTCTGCACTTGTGGCACCAGCCCCAAAGACAACCCATCTGCTGCAGTCCTGCTCAACATACAACAACGACTGGAGTAGTATATGGCTCTAACCTATTTCACTCTACAAAAAAACTGAGATACCAGGAACCTTGAGCTGACTACTGCATTTATTAGGCATTAATGTGGAAGTCCAAAGGCAAGTCAGGAAGCAGGTATCTGACCTGGCCTCACAATGTCTTTCATATATCATTCATGCTTTTGTTTTGTTCCTGGGAAAGGGGGGGGGGGGGAGGGGGCGGGGCGGGGGGGGAATGTACATTGACAGAGGGATACAATTGTAGTGAATGGATTGCCATTATAAATGTCAACTTATGTTTCTAATACTGTATGTTCATCTTGTCATCTTAGATACCTGTTGAATGTACAAATTATCCACCTTGTTCTCCATGAATGCCCATTCCAAAGTCATGAGTTCTAATCCAGATTGTGCAGTGTTTTTCTAATATATGTTGTTAAGGAGTTGTGTTATTGGTTACAGCGTCTGATTGACTGAGTGTATAGAGCGCTGATCTCTGGCACCAAAGGTACAGAGTTCAATTCACATTGTCGCCACATTCCAGTCTACATGGCTGTAATTGGGTACCTGACTTTGCTCTTGAGTTAAGGAAGGAAAAGGCAGCGAGGAAAGGAACTGGTCACCCCACCTCTCCATGCTGAACCTAGTAAAGTGAAGTCTCTAACACTTAACTCACCTGTGGCAGTATTTGCTATGGGACTGCCTTTACCTTATTATTAGCGTATTATTCTCATCTCTTGTTCCACTAGCACTTGTCTGGTTCTTGTCATCTCTTGTTCCACTGGCACTTGTCTGGTTCTTGTCATCTCTTGTTCCACTGGCACTTGTCTGGTTCTTGTCATCTCTTGTTCCACTAGCACTTGTCTGGTTCTTGTCATCTCTTGTTCCACTAGCACTTGTCTGGTTCTTGTCATCTCTTGTTCCACTGGCACTTGTCTGGTTCTTGTCATCTCTTGTTCCACTGGCACTTGTCTGGTTCTTGTCATCTCTTGTTCCACTGGCACTTGTCTGGTTCTTGTCATCTCTTGTTCCACTAGCACTTGTCTGGTTCTTGTCATCTCTTGTTCTACTAGCACTTGTCTGGTTCTTGTCATCTCTTGTTCCACTAGCACTTGTCTGGTTCTTGTCATCTCATTCCACTAGCACTTGTTTGGTTCTTGCCATCTCTTGTTCCACTGGCACTTGTCTGGTTCTTGTCATCTCTTGTTCCACTGGCACTTGTCTGGTTCTTGTCATCTCTTGTTCCACTAGCACTTGTCTGGTTCTTGTCATCTCTTGTTCCACTGGCACTTGTCTGGTTCTTGTCATCTCTTGTTCCACTAGCACTTGTCTGGTTCTTGTCATCTCTTGTTCCACTGGCACTTGTCTGGTTCTTGTCATCTCTTGTTCCACTAGCACTTGTCTGGTTCTTGTCGTCTCTTGTTCCACTAGCACTTGTCTGGTTCTTGTCATCTCTTGATCCACTAGCACTTGTCTGGTTCTTGTCATCTCTTGTTCCACTAGCACTTGTCTGGTTCTTGTCATCTCTTGTTCCACTAGCACTTGTCTAGTTCTTGTCATCTCTTGTTCCACTAGCACTTGTCTGGTTCTTGTCATCTCTTGTTCCACTAGCACTTGTCTGGTTCTTGTCATCTCTTGTTCCACTAGCACTTGTCTAGTTCTTTTCATCTCTTGTTCCACTAGCACTTGTCTGGTTCTTGTCATCAGTTCCACATCTCAGACTTTCTCATACTATTTCAATCTTTCTTTTCTATGCAAGCAACCATTTATGAAGGTCAGTAGCTTTTTGGTTGTTATTTGTGTTGTTCTCCATGTTTCAGAGCCACACAACAAGACTAACCTGACACCAGACGCAAAGACTCCCATCTTCATGCTGGACCAGAAGTCTCCTGATCTCGACATGCCTCCAAACACAATAAAAGCTCTTTTTTTCCTCTGTATTCTCACTCTGATATCAGTCGGTCCCTACAACTTTGTTCACATTGCTACTAAGATATTTGTATGATTCCCACATCCTTTAGTGGCGTTTCCTCAAGTTCAACCTTGCCACATCTACTCCCATTATCCCTGTCCTTTTCCCGTACCCTTCCAGAGTCACCCAAAGTGACCTCTCATCGAGTACTTTCATCCTGTTTTGCATTTGACTATGGTTATAGGTCAGAACAGCCAAATCATCTGCAAGATCTAGATCATAAGGCTGTTTAGTCAGAGACTCCATTCCTGTTGTGAGGTGTTGATGTTTTCATAACCCAATCTATTGCTAGTAAGAAAATAAATGGTGACAAGAGGCATCCTTGTCACACTCCCATTTTAATCGCAAATAATTCTGTAAGTTGTTTTTCATGAAGATTTCTGCATGTCATGTCTTCATATGTCTTCTTTATTAAGTAAATGATCTTCATGGAAACTCTATAATGCTCCTTCAATTTCCAAAGTGATTCTCTGTCTACACAGTCAAATGCCTTTTCATAGACCACAAATTTGGTGTACAGCAGTGAATTCCATTCCAGACGTTCAACTATTATTCTCAATGTTGCTATCTGGTTTGGACAGGATCTGTTTTTTCTCAATTGCTTGTCTATGATCTCTTTTAATCTCTCAGGGATTGTTATTGTTGATAAGAATCAATATCATTGCATTCCAGGCAAACCCACTGGTGCTCAGTTTCCCTCAGCAAATGTCGATGTGTATGAATGTAATTGTATACTCACCAGATGCATCCCATCATACATCCATCCCTGCTGGTCTTACGTTCGATGTCAAATTCAGCAGTCTTAACCTTAATGATTCACCAATTGCAGTGTCATTCTCTAACAGGCGATCATTGATTGCCCCCCAGTATCTCACCCTTATCCTTATCCAATGCACATTCTATGGGTGCTCTTGAAACTAGTCAGTCAGCTCTTTCATTGCCACGTACTCCTGCATGACCAGGACAATAGATCCACACCAATTCCTGAAGATTTGAGGTTTCTATGAAGGTTTTCCTTTCATGACAAAGCCATCCACTTTGGACTTTCTGAAGCATGGATTGTGAGTGCCGTATCTCTCAAGGATAATTCCTGGCGCTGATAGTTACATTATTATAAATGTGTGCACTCTTGTAAATTTCTCTTCTTAGACAACTTGACCAGATAACCGACCTTCCATTCTGCTGGTATTTCTTCTCTCTCCCAGACTTTGTCAAGTAGTTTGAATAATATCACTGTAGAGATATCAATATCTGTTTTGATGGCATCTGCTGGAGTGACATCTAGACCAGCTGCATTTCCATCTTTCAGAAGCTTTAAGGCTTTCTTTATTTCCTCTCTACTTGGTCATTCACAGCTTGTAAAGTATCTCTCCTGTACGTATTCTTTTATGTTTTTGTAGACTACCACTCACAGTAAATGCTGCATTACAAACATTACACTTCTCCTGCGTGTAACTTGTCATGTAATTGTAGGCCACTAGCAATTTGCCTAAGAATTTTTTTCAAATTTTTTGGCTGAACACCATCACCAACCAAGAACTGCTAACACAGAGCCACCAAGACGACATGCACACAATCAAAGCGGGTATATGCTGGAATTGGGTGGGCCACAACCTCAGAAGAGATCCTGACACCATCACCAGAAAAGATCATGACACCATCACCAGAAGAAATCCTGATACCATCACCAGAAGAGATCCTGACACCATCATCAGAAGAGATCCTGACACCATCACCAGAAGAGATCCTGACACCATCACCAGAAGAAATCCTGATACCATCACCAGAAGAGATCCTGACACCACCACTAGAAGAGATCCTGACACCATCACCAGAAGAGATCCTGACACCATCACCAGAAGAAATCCTGACACCATCACCAGAAGAGATCCTGACACCATCACCAGAAGAGATCCTGACACCATCACCAGAAGATATCCTGACACCATCACCAGAACTGCATGCTATGGACTCCAGACAGAAAGGGAAAGCAAGGGCGGAGAACTGTAGAGGCTGAAATGTTAAGCATGAACCAGAGCTGTGGCACCACACGAAGGATGGCTGTTGACCGAGCAAAGTAGAGACAGTTTGTTTCTCCCCTACATGATGCCACCAGGTGTGTTGTTCACTGATTGCTTTGTCAGCACAAAGGAGAAGGCACTGAATAAATTATGTCACAGAATGGTTTGGGGTGATCTCTTCTCCACTATGGCAGTAATCAGGTACACCCGTTGTGAGTACTGATTGCTTGTGATTTTTGTGGTCAGCACATTTCTTTATCTGCTATGAAGCAGGTATTTTCTAATTTATCATCAACCTACAATCCTTTCGGTGATAATTCATCCTGTTTGCTTGGCACTTCACATCTTTGCTAAGATTTGGTGCAGGAAAACTCATCTGGGCTGGTTAGTTTTAGTATAGACGGTGTTTACCCAAGTCATGCCAGGTGATAAAATTACTCACTGTGGACAGAGACATACATGCACTCAACGGAAATGAATGACATAATTGGTTTCTGCACACTGTGTTGCAAAGACATAACTGTAGGCGAAAGTAGTGATATTTGTACCTAGTATAGAAATCTCACTTCCATATTTAGAATTTTCCAGGTGGAATAATTTGAATTACCCCACCTAAACACACAGCTTTTGAAACGATTAGTGGGGATTCAAAATAAAGGAAGAATCATTTTCCTGAGTGGTTCCTGGCCTAAAATCGTAACAAAGCACTGCGGGGGAGGTAATAATAATAATAGTAATAATAATAATAATAGCCCCTTCAGTCATAACTGACTATGGGAATGCGCCCCTGAGGTGACAGCCCTCAGCTGCTTATTTTCCTGGTGCTCCTTTCAACGTTTTCTCCCCTCCTCTGCTTCTTGTGTGAGCCTCTCTTCGCCAATCTAAGGTGGCGCCGTAAATAGCATCGCCACTTAGTGCAATCAGCAGTTTCATCCTCCCATGTTGCAGGATCCATGTCCAGTGCCCTCATATCTCTCTTGCACACATCTTTGAACCTCAGCTGTGGTCCCCCAACTGTTCTCTTGCCATCTGCTAATTGTCCGTAGAAGATATCTTTTGGGATGCGACCATCTTCCATGCGGCGAACATGGCCAAGCCAGCAAAGTCTGTGCTGTCTAAGCAGCGTATACATAAGGGAGGTGAAGTGCAATAAACCTTGACACTTTTGCAGTTTTAAAACACTGAGAAAATCTACCGCTTGGCAAGATGACAACCAGACTGCCAGAGGTAAGCATAGAATCTTACTTACTTACTTAGTCGTTCCCCTTCTACCGTGAGGTGTAGAGGTTTGGAAGAGAGAGCGCCAGACCATTCTATCAGCTGTCTTCTTCCTGGCCTGGTTCCATTCTAGTCCTCGGTCCTTCAAAGATTGTCTAATGTTGTCCTCCCAGCAGACTCTGGGTCGTCCTGGAGGTCTGGATCCCTGGCTCTTTGTTTCCCATGCTTGTCGTGGTAGCCGATCTTCTCCCATTCTGCAGACATGGCCAAACCATCTTAGTTGGGACTGTTCTATTTGGGTCTGCAGCGGATGAGATTTTAGGCCTTGACGGATCGTCTGGTTGCGGACCATGTCTCTTCTTGTTACTTCAACCACTTTCCTCAGATACCTCATTTCTGAGGTTTGGATCTGGCTTTTGTGGGTTGTAGTCATTGCCCACGACTCGCATCCATATGTCAAGACTGGGACATAGGTGGAGCGGTATACAGCCATATTCGTTTTCTTACCAACCAGCATAGAATCAAGATTCATATATCAGACCGGACCATTGTTTGAGCATTTTTGAGGACTTAAGAGCCCAGAAAAACTCTACCATTTTAACAAGGAAAACCGGACTCTGAAGAATCTAAAACACAAAGTCATAGTGGGAACTTATTGATAAAGTAACAACGCCCAGAACACATGAAAGGGGCATCTTCAAGTGCCTTTATTTCTCTGAGCGAACAGTCTGTGAGCCAAAAATTGGCGCAAGTTGTGCATTTTAAATTCTATATTTTACATTATTAACATGTGAACTAATATGTGTATATTACCATGTGAATATTATGTGAAAATTGCTAGTGGATATCCAAGTCATTTGAGGCTGGCAGCCTCAGCAAGTAGAATGATGATTTCATAACCCACCACTACAAGGGCAAGTGATTGCTTTATTGCTAGTTTCTTATAGAGAACTAAAAGCAGAGGTAGTCCTAAGTTGCATATGGTGCAGGGAAAGAAGATAAAAAAAAATGGTGTACAATATAATTATAATATTTACATTTTCAAATCAGTGTAAATGTCTATGTAACCATATTCATTTTGAAAACTAATGAATGTTTTCAAGCTTTTTAACTAGTGTAGATGTAAATGAAAACATATTCAATCTATATTGTGAACATTTTCAAACATTGTAGACGTAAAGATAAATGTAAATCTATTTAATCTAAATATAATGAAAGTTTCCAACTGTTTTAAAATGTAAATGTAAATCTAAATCTATTCAATCCATATATAATGAATGTCTTTTCACTCCTTGGGATTAAACTTAATTCTCATCGAGGGTAAAAGTTCTGAGGTAGATGAGATGGTGGAATAGAAAGAAGAGGGGGACACATTATGTCAGGAAACTCAATATTCAGGAGGGTATTTGTTTCTCTTCTTTTGCCAACTAGTTGAGGGTACTATATCTGGAACAAGTCAGGGTACAAGTGGCCTGAAGTCGACACTAGATGCCATCGTCAGATGGGTCCAACTTTGTAGACACTCCCTGACCCTTCTGGGAATGCGCTGTGCCCTACAACTTTGACCAGGGATGTGAAAAATCCATTCAGCTATCTGCAAAGAACCAAAACACCAGCGGGAGCAGAAACCTCATTGGCAGTTAAGTGCAAATAAAAGCTGCCAAGTGACTTCTTATATAAAACGCCCTGCCATCATACGATGATGAGTAATCTTTTTTGTTAAATAATTATTCATTCTTTACAATCTCTTAAAACATAACAGATTATTAAATTTGAAAATTGGGGGCTTGAACGAGCTGAAATTAATCATTGCATAAATCCTCATAAAAGGGGGCAGATCAGATATAAGATAAGGCAGCATTGTTCTTGACTTCTGAAAATGTCTTATGAATACTTCCTTGAGATAGAAGCATCATTATTCTTCTATCTACAACTCTGCCAAGAGTATTCTTGTGTAAAGGTAGACACCTTTCAAGACCCGTATCAGATACTCTTGAGTTTTGACCACATTTGGACAACTACTGCAAAGCAAGGCAGGCAATTCCATAACATTCTGCATCACAAATATCACACCAATATGGATTCTCTCCTGATTGTATTCTTTTATGTTGTTGTAGGTTATCTGACTCAATAAATCTTCTTTTTTGATCCTTAGCCGCCAACCGTCAAAGCAGCCAGTGGCCATCATGCCTGGTGGCGTCTTGTAGGGCAGCAACAAATTCATTCCACATTTCTCGATCAGTGGCCATCCTTCATACAGTGCCCCAACTCTGGTTCATTCTTTGCATCTCAGCCTCCACAGTCCTCTGCCAAGTTGTTTTTGGTTAGCCTCTCTTTCATTTTCCTTCAGGGGTCCATAGATTAGCTTTTCTTGTGATGGCATCGAGGTCTCTTCTGAGGACATGGCCAACCCAACTCCAGCATCTACCAGCTATGATGGTATGCATGTCCTCTTGCTTGCTCTGAGTAAGCAGATCTTGGTTGGTGATGGTATTCAGCCAAAAGATTCGGAGAATTTTTCTTAGGCAGGCTGTGTGAAAAGAGGACGATTTCAACATTTCCTTCTCTGTAACTCTCCAGCATTCCACACCATAGAAAAGCACAGAAAGCACACAGCTCTGATATAATCTTAATTTTGTGCTTCTGCTGTACTGAGATGACTTCCAGATGTTGTTTAGACTATAAAAGGCTGTTCTTGCCTTGTTCATTCTGTTGTTGATGGCTTTGCTTGCTCCACTATCTGGTGTTACTATGCATCCTAGGTATGTGAAGGTGTCTGACTGTACCAGTTGTTGATTCCTTACGGATATGGGCTCAGGGTTGCTCACATTGATTGTCTTCTTTAGACTGATGTTCAGGCCCACCTGCTGGCTATACTTTTTAAGTCTATCTGTTTTTTCCTGGATGTGTTGATGTAAATGTGCTAGTAGTGCAATGTCATCTGCATATTCTAGATCTTATAATGAAGAAAACACAGTCCATCTTATTCCTCTTGGACTGCCCTCTGTTGTCTGTCGCATAATCCAGTCTATGACTGTTAAAAATAGAGTGGTTGATAAGAGGCATCCCTGTCATACTCCTGTCTTCACCTCAAATGTTAGGTTGCTCTGCCTTACGCTACTTGTAAAGTTGACATAGAGGCTTTTTATGATTGACACTTTGCAGCTTGGAATTCCATAAGCCCTCAGTATGTTCCATAAACTGTCCCTATGTATACTGTCAAAAGCCTTTTCAAAATCAACGGAATTAATGTACAGCTGTCTCTGCCATTCTGAGCACTGCTCTATAATGTTCCTGATGGTAAATATACAATCTGCACATCTTCTGTTCTTTCTAAATCCTGCTTGTTCTTTCCTCAGTTTGTGGTCTACTGCTTTTGAAATTCTCTGTATAATTATCCTGCCTAATTTTTTGCTGGGAACTGAGAGAAGAGTGATTCCTCTCCAATTATTGCAGTCTGCAAGATCTCCCTTCTAGGGCATTTTGACAATTATTCCTTTGTTCCACTCTGTTGGTGTTGTCATTCTTTTCCAGACTTGTGCAAATAGTGGTTCTAGTAGTTCTGCTGCTAGCTCAGGGTCTGTATTAAATAGCTCTGCATTTAAGTTATTGTGGCCAAGCACTTTTCCATTCTTTAATCCTTTGATTGTCATGATGATTTCTTTCTTCCGTGGAATGTCTGTATTAACATCTAGATCATTTTCAGCCTCTGGAACATTCAACTGTGTCTCTGGTGGTTCCTTGTTCAGAGTTTCTCTGAAATGCTCTGCCCATCTTGTTTCCTGTCCTTCTGCTGTCATGATGAGATTTCCTGGCTTATCTCTTACTAATGTAATATTGTTTGCACCTCTTTTTCAGCTGTTGGTTTTAGTAATTTTGTATACTGTGCTTTGTTCATTTCTCAGTGCTGCCTCTTCTGCCTGTCTTGTAAGATCATCTAAGAAATTCCTTTTGTTGGCTTGGGTTTGGCGTTTAACTTCTTTGTCCAGCTGACTGTACTGTTTATATATAGTTGTTTTAACCAGGGGGACTTCGCTTCTGTTTTCTTTCTTTTCATTTCCTTTCTCATCGTTATGGTGTTTAATGTTTCTGGTGTTATCCAGTCTTGCTTCTTCCTTTCCTGGAAACCCAGGCATGATTTGCTGTTTTCCTTATATATTGTTGAAATTGTGTTTAATTTCTGGTCTATATCACCATATGATGTCTTTTCCTGACTTTTGGCAATTTGTTTCTTTATTTCAGCCGCAAAAGCTTTTCTGGTAAGGGGGTCCTTCAATTCGATGATGTCAAACCTTTTCTGTGTAGGTACAATTGGTCCAGCAGTTCTGATTTTCACCTTCAGTTTCGCTACGACTAAATGGTAGTCACTTCCCACATCTGCACCTCTTCTTACCTTCACATCTTGTAATGCATGTCTCCATCTACCATTAATCATCATGTGGTCTATCTGATTTCTGTCCCGACCATTTGGTGTTCCCATATTAATTTGTGAATTTCTTTGTGTGGGAAAAGTGTTCCTCCAATGACCAGGTTGTTAATGCTACAGAAACTTATTAATGTATCCCATTTTCGTTTGCTGTTCCACTGCCTTATTTCCCCATTACTCTTTCATTATTTGTATTGATTGTTCCAACTTTCGCATTGAGGTCTCCCATTACTATAAGATCATATCTAGGTGTTTCTTCCATTTCTTTCTGCAGTTGTTGATAGAATTCATCCTTGACCTCTTTGTCGCTGTCATTTGTTGGTGTGTAGCATTGTATTATTGTAGTGTTGGTGAATCTTCTTCTCATTCTTATTCTTATCAGTCTGTTGTTGATGGGTTTCCATTTCAGTAATGTCCTTTCTATTCCTTTCTGTAGAATAATGGCTATACCTTCATTGTGCTGTCCATCCTCTCTTCCAGAGTAAAGTACTGTTTCTCCTGTAGCTGTTTTAACTTTTCCTGTCCCTGTCCATCTGCTCTCCCTTATCCCTAGAATGTGTAATAAATGATACACCATAAATATCACATTTGTAGGATTTGTCTTCCTCTATTATCTTGTGAGGTTGAATGATTAAATCACTGCAAGCATCAGCCGCACTATAACTCATACTAAGCTATGTATACTTTTATATCTTTGTAGACTACCACTCTCTGTAAATGCAGCACCTCAGACATCACGTACGGTTTATTTCCTGTAAGCATTCTTCTATGTCTTTGTGGGTGACCTATCCTAGTAAATGCTGCACCACAAACATCACACTTTTGGTTTGGAAGAGAGAGCGCCACGCTATCCTATCGGCTGTCTTCCTCCTAGCCTGGTTCCATTCTAGTCCTCGGTCCTTCAAAGATTGTCTAATGTTGTCCTCCCAGCGAACTCTGGGTCGTCCTGGGGGTCTGGATCCCTGGCTCTTTGTTTCCCATGCTTGTCGTGGGAGCCGATCTTCTCCCATTCTGCAGACATGGCCAAACCATCTTAGTTGGGACTGTTCTACTTGGGTCTGCAGGGGGTGGCATTTTAGGCCTTGACATATCATCTGGTTGCGGACCATGTCTCTTCTTGTTACTTCAACAACCTTACTCAGATATCTCATTTCTGAGGTTTGGATCTGGCTTTTGTGGGTTGTAGTCATTGCCCATGACTTGCATCCATATGTCAAGACTGGGACATAGGTGGAGCGGTATACAGCTATCTTCGTTTTCTTACCAACCTCAGTTTTATTGTCTACAACAGTAATTTGTCTTTGGTGAGCTTGTATTCTACAGTTAACTTTTTAGTGTTTTTCAATTTTACATGCAAAATGTTTTAAGTATACCGAACACACTTCTGTTAATACTACCAAAGACGTTTTATATTACAATTCTCTATCCATTTCCCTACAGTTATGTATATAATAGTACATGTTAACAAAAAAAGATTAACATAAAATTTACACTTCACCCTTTAGAACTCTTCAAAAAATAATTATGGCACAGGGTGGAAAATAATTATGGAGTCAAAGCCCTGTTTATCTGAGATTGAGGGTAAGAGAAATAATTAACAATATGTATACATATATATATTTTATAATTTTGTGCTTAGTGGAAGTGTATTCTGTGTAGAAATCTCATTGTGCAATTCCTGGGGGGAAAACCGCCATGTGTTATGTAAATTCATTTTTTTTTGTAATTAAACCAGAGGAACGTGTGGAAAGAGATAATATACTACTCGTCAAAAGTCAAGGGCCACCCTATTATTTTCAATACACTTTTATATAAGCACATAGAATGATTAAATGAAGGAAGTTTTTAGTAAAAATGGGTGCAATATCTTCCTCTGACAGTCCTCTATGCACTTTAAGCGTAAAAACAACTCACCGACAACCATGGTGATCACGTGCAATTTGGTTTGCTGACCATAAATTCACATTTTTAATCTGTTTTTTCAAACTTCCGTACAACCAAACAGGTGAAGTAATCATACTGATTGACATTCTACGTGCAATGGTGACTTTTCGTGAACAGAGTTCACTCTTAATTTGTTTTACAATCAGCAGACTTAGGGTAGTTTCATCACTTGCAAAAACCATGCTACCGAGAAGAAGTCTTGACACCTTACAAAGAATGAGAGCTATAGCGTGGGTTGAAAGTGGTTTATCTGTCCATGAGGTTGCTAGACGGCTTGCAGTGTCACACTCTACTATCCAAAGAATTTTGGAGAGATTTCAGGCCACAGGAAGTGTGGAGGATCGCCACCGACCAGGTCGCCCTAGATGCACCAATAGACATGATGACCGGTACCTCTTGTTGTCAGCCCTGCACCATCGAACAGTGACTTGTTCCACTCTAAGATGTCAGCTGAGACAAACTGTAAACGTTAATGTCAGTCAAAGCACCATTCGCAGACGTTTACATGAATTTGGACTGGCTGCTCGACGTCCTGCAGTCAGAATCCCTCTTACTCCTGCTCATCGCAGAGCCCGTGTTGCTTGGTGTCGCGAGCACATCCGATGGACAAGGCAACAATGGAGTCAAGTTCTCTTCACTGATGAATCTCGCTTTACTGTGTCATTCAATGATGGCAGGATTCGAGTTTGGAGACGACCAGGAGAGCGATTTACTGATGACACAATTCAAGAGGTGGATCGTTATGGTAGGGGTTCTGTCATGGTCTGCGGAGGCTTCTACAGACATGGCAGGACCCCACTCTACATCATCCAAGGCAACTTGACCGGCCCAAGATACCAGAACAAAATTTTGAGACCAATTGTTCAGCCTGCTCTGGAGGCCATAGGTGGTAATGCCATCCTCCAAGATGATAACGCTCAACCCCATTGAGCTCGTGTGATGAATGAGTTTATTCAGCAACATGGGATCATCAGGATGGCGTGGCCAGCTCATTCACCTGACCTGTCTCCGATTGAGCACCTCTGGGATGTCCTTGGTCGAAGATTGTCAACAAATCACCCCCTGCCAATGGATGTTGCACAGCTGACTGCATTTCTGCTTCAGGAATGGCAAGCTGTTCCTCAGGACACTCTTCTAACCCTTGTGGACTCAATGCGTCTACGGTCTTGAATGCCTTGCTGCAAATGGTGGTCATACCCGATTTTGAAATGTCTATTTGTCCAATATCTATTGTGACTTTTGAAAAGGTGGGTGACACACTTCACAGCTTCATTGCGTTTGAATGTGTGTTTCCATTTCTGTACGTGACATGTCAATTTGGTTTTCAATAAATGCCATTTTAACTGATACCAAATAAGTTTATATCAGATTTGTTTTATGGTTTCAACCAACGTTTTTCTAAGTGGCCATTGACTTTTGACGAGTAGTATATTTTATCTTTTTGTACACTTTTGCTCACAGCAAATGCTACACCACAAACATCACACTTGAAAGGCTTCTCTCCTGTATGTATTCTTTTATGACTTTGTAGACTATCACCCTCAGTAAATGCTGCTTCATAAACATCACACTTGTAAGGCTTCTCGTGTATGTCTTCTTTTATGTTTTTGTAGATTACTGCTGTGCGCAAATGCTGCACCACAAACGTCACACTTGTAAGGCTTCTCTCCTGTATGTATTCTTTTATGACTTTGTAGTTTACCATTCTCAGTAAATGCTGCTGCACAAACATCACATTTGTAAGGCTTCTCTCCTGTATGTATTCTTTTATGAATTTGTAGGTTACCTGTTTGAGTAAATGCTGCTCCACAAATATCACACTTGTAAGGCTTCTCTCCTGTATGTATTCTTTTATGACTTTGTAGTCTACCACTCTCAATAAATGCTGCTGTACAAACATCACATTTGTAAGGCTTCTCTCCTGTATGTATTCTTTTATGAATTTGTAGGTGAATTGTCTGAGTAAATTCTGCTCCACAAATATCACACTTGTTAGGCTTCTCTCCTGTATGTATTCGTTTATGACTTTGTAGGTTACCTGTCTGAGTAAATGCTGCTCCACAAATATCACACTTGTAAGGCTTCTCTCCTGTATGTATTCTTTTATGACTTTGTAGACTACCACTCTTAGTAAATGCTGCTCCACAAACATCACATTTGTAAGGCATCTCTCCTGTATGTATTCTTTTATGAATTTGTAGGTAACCTATGTGAGTAAATGCTACTCCACAAACATCACACTTGAAAGGCATCTCTCCTGTATGTATTCTTTTATGACTTTTTAGGTTACCTATCTGAGTAAATGCTACTCCACAAACATCACACTTATAAGGCTTCTCTCCTGTATGTCTTCTTTTATGTTTGTAAAGACTACTGCTCAGAGCAAATGCTGCTCCACAAATATCACACTTGTAAGGCTTCTGTCCGGTATGTATTCTTTTATGACTTTGTAGACTAGCACTCTGAGTAAATGCTGCTCCACAAACATCACACTTGTAAGGCTTCTCTCCTGTATGTATTCTTTTATGACTTTGTAGACTAGCACTCGTAGTAAATGCTGCTCCACAAACATCACACTTGAAAGGCTTTTCTCCTGTATGTATTCTTTTATGACTTTGTAGACTACCACTCGTAGTAAATGCTGCTCCACAAACATCACACTTGTAAGGCTTCTCTTCTGTATGTATTCTTTTATGACTTTGTAGACTACCAATCTCAGTAAATGCTGCTCCACTAACATCACACTTGTAAGGCTTCTCTCCTGTATGTATTCTTTTATGCCTTTGTAGACCACCACTCTTAGTAAATGCTTCTCCACAAACATCACACTTGTAAGGCTTCTCTCCTGTATGTATTCTTTTATGTTTTTGTACACTACTGCTCAGAGCAAATGCTGCACCACAAATGTCACACTTGTAAGGGTTCTCTCCTGTATGTATTATTTTATGACTTTGTAGACAACCACTCTCAGTAAATGTTGCACCACAAACATCACACTTGTAAGGCATCTCTCCTGTATGTATTCTTTTATGTTGCTGTAGGTTATCTTTCACAGTGAATGATGCAACATTGTCACACTTGTAGTACTTGTTTTTTTCTATATTCTTGTGAGACTGAATGCTTACATCACTGCAAGCAGCAACAGCTCTGCCAGTCGCACAAAGCTGAACATTTATCTCACTGGCAGAAAATGGTTTACAACTATTTATGTTACAGACTTGATTTTTACAAACTGATGCATTACTGTGTAAGTTGTCAAACACTGTAGCTGCCCTTTCTTGACTGTTGATGAGGTTCACTGATGTATTACTGTATAGGTTGTCAAACATTGTAGCTGTCCTTTCCTGACTGTTGATGAGGTTCACTGATGCTTCATTACAAGTGAGTCTCAGGTTGATGCTATCTTTTCTTGCTGCATCAGTAGAAGTGGGATCTCCAATCTTATTCACTGCTTCATACATGCTATTTTGACTGTATTGGGGTAACACATTCTGAAGATCACTGCATTTATTATCAAACTCCCAGCGTCCATCTCTGTGTACTGTTGTCATATGCTTATCCAGGACATCAAGTTGGAAGAAATGAGTGTTGCACAGGTGACAAGAATAAACACCTGTAATAATAAAATAATGAGCAAAGATAAATAATGAATTGCATGTCTTATATGTTTAGTTAAAGTTTGTTAGCAAAATATAGTAAACAGACACATAAGCACAATTTCCTTATAATTATGTGATTGTAATTCAGGATCGACATCATTGCAATCCAGGCAAACCCATTGGTGCTAAGTCTTCCTCAGCAAATGTTGAAGTGTGGAATGCTTTCTGTACTGTAGCATACTGAACTGTATACATGTAGGATGCATCCTCTCGTACGTCATACCTGCTAGTCTTATGTTTGATGCCACATTCCAGCTATCTTAGCCTTGTTGATTTGTCTTTTGCAGTGTTGTTTTCTAACAGATGATCATTAACTGTCCTCAGTATCTCTCCCTTGCGCAGGACCAGTGTCCCCGCTTTGTAAATAGATTTCATTCTCTAAGAAAGGCCCTCTCGCTGCTTAGTATTAAATGTTATACTGTGCAGATATTTAAATCATATAAACTTATGCAGCCAAAATATGAATGTAAAATAATAACATTGCTATTATATATACCTTTCTCATCTCCAAATAAGCATAACTGTTGTTGACTTTCTGGCATGTCCAAGAAGTCAGTATACTGTATCTCAGTTTTAGTACAGCTGTTGTCACAATCAGCCTGAAACAAATTTTGATCAATCCAGGCATTTATGACACATCATCATTATCACTTCTAGCTCCTTAAACAGCCTAGGTCTTCAACAAATGTATGCCAACTCATCTTGTTGTATAATATCAGCTCAAGGTGTCTCCATGACTGACTCAATTCTTTGACTTTTGTATCCGGTTCTCTACTATGTGTGTTTTGAGTCTCCCAAAACCTCTTTTACCCTGGACATTTCAGAATGCTATAAACTAGAGCTATATAATTGAACGGCCTTGACACTGGAGTTGAAGATTGATATTTTTGTGTTGGACTTGATTTCTCTTTGTATTTATGACACTTGTAATACAGTTTTTAAAGTATGGGAGATAACATTTTTCTGCTCTACACCGAGACTGGTTTCTTCTCCACCACACCTTTGTGGAGTGCCACCTTGCCAGTCTCATGGACCGCTGACAGACATGGTACTGCATGCCCGCAGTGTAGCACTATATTCTCACCCAAATGAAATAGTGGTCGACACCCCACACAGTCCTCGCTATTGACTGTGTCCAACACAACTGCGGAATTCGCGTGTTCAATTGGGGTAGTACACACGTCAGCATAATGGCCCCTTCCATTACAATTGGAACATCTACGTTCTCTTTCTGACTCGCCATTTGGACTCCTAATAGGACTGCTAACTGACGACAATCGCACCTCGGAGTCGGAAGATTGACCAACTGAGGATCCGCTCCTCTGCTTTCCCAGTTTCTCTTTATAGTGCCAATCTTCCTTTCGAGACTCTTCAAAGTGCACTTGCTTACACATTTGGCGCTCTTCTTCATCACTATCGCTTCTCCACTGTTGGTTGTGCCCATTTGACCGGCCATTCCGATGAGGTCGGAAATTACCATAACTCCCTCAGGGTGGTTGATAGGGATGGGATGGCCTATCGTCCTCCTGCTCTTGGCGCCTGTCTGCATTGCCTGACTGATCTTGCCACGATTATCGCTGGGCTTTGTGACAGACCTGACCTCTGGATGGGTTTGCCCGGATGGGCCAGGACATAATGGTGCTCCAATTGGGCCATAGAATCAATGTCTTTTGGCTGGCGCTCTTGGAAAAAAGCTACCAACTCAGTTGAACATGACAACAACACTTTGTCTCGTAACATTAGATCAACCAAGCCATTAAAGTCCTTAGTTATTCCTTTCAACTCAACACATCTATTGAGCAGAAGCTTTATCTTCAAGTCTATGTCTGCACTTGGCATCGTGTTTCTAAAACGTGTCCGGTACCTGTCAGCCGTCAGACGGAACTTCCGAAGCAACCGTTCCTTCACCTTATCATAATCCGCCTGCTCTTCCAGCGGGAGGCTATAAAAAGTCTCCATCGCTGGCCCCACTAGCAATGTGGATAACAGAGATGGTCATTGTCAGCCTTCCAGGCCACGCATACGGCCTCAAACCTCTCTAGGAAAAAATCTAAAATATCGATTTTGTCGTTAAAATTTGGCAGACGCAGCTTAAAGGGACAATGAGACTCCCTCGGAGTCGAGTTCTGACCACTCGCACCCACTTCTATTCTTTTTAATTTATTTCCTTATCAGCTTCTACCTGCAGTCTTTTTTCCTCCAAAGCTAATCTCATTCTCTCCTTTTCTAATTCTAACTCTCTATCCTCTTTCATCTTCTTTTCCTGTAATTCTTGTTACATCTTCTTTTCTTGAAATTCTCTATCTTCTCTCTTCTTTTCTTGAAATTCTAACTCTCTATCCTCTTTCATCTTCTTTTCCTGTAATTCTTGTTACATCTTCTTTTCTTGAAATTCTCTATCTTCTCTCATCTTCTTTTCTTGAAATTCTAACTCTCTATCCTCTTTCATCTTCTTTTCCTGTAATTCTCATTCCATCTTCTTTTCTTAAAAATTTAAACTCAACCTTTTTGAGTTCTCGTTTCTCGGCACATAAATCTCTTAAGGCCTCCTGATTCTCTTTGGAGTGGAATTCTGTCTTGGCATAATCTGTTCTTTCTTCTAGGAGAACTTCCAGATTTGGCACCTGGAATGTTCAGACATTAAATGAAAAAGGGAAAGGGGCACATGTAGAAGCAGAAATGAGGGAATATAAAATCGAGGTTCTGGGACTGTGTGAAACAAAGTGGAAGGGGGTAGACAGGAAGAAACTCATCACAGGTGAATTGGTGCTGTCCTCAGGACAATGAAGACGAAAGTTCACACCACAGTGAAGGGGTAGCTCTTATGTTATTTAAAGAAGCACATAAAGCACTCATTGAATAGGAAGTCGTTGGATCCAGAATAATAACAGCTACTTTTAAAACAGCTAAAAAGAAAATAAATGTAAATGTCATTCAATGTTATGCACCAACTAATGACAAAGAAGAGTCTGTGAAAGAAGCATTTTATACTAGACTACAGGAAATTATGGAAAAAGTAAACCGAAGAGACATCACAATTTTGATGGGTGACATGAATGCAAAGATTGGTACAGTCAACACCGGCTTTGAAGAAGTCATGGGAAAACAGGGGCTAGGAATAATGAATGAAAATGGGGAACTATTCTCAAACTTCTGTGCTTCAAATCAACTGGCTATAGGAGGAAGCATGTTTCCACATAAGAGAATACACAAGGCAACATGGATATCACCAGACCATAGAACAGAAAATCAGATTGATCATATATGCATAAACAAGAAGTTTAGAACATCATTGCGGGATGTAAAGGTATATAGAGGAGCAGATGTGGCATCAGATCACCACCTTCTGATAGCCAAAGTAAAAATGAAACTCAAGAGATTTGCAACAATGCAAAATTATAGACAACGGTTTGGTGTAGGACATCTGGGAGATCAAGAAACAAGAGACAGGTTTGCGGTCACAGTGTCCGGCGGATTCCTTGTGCTCTGGCAGCTGGGGGATGTGGGGAGTGCAGAGGACTATTGGCGCCAAATCGAGACGGTGTGGAGTGAGACGTGTGGGGAGATACTGGGGAAGGGGGAGCGACAGCAGGGGGCATGGATGGCAGCAGAAACCATCTGTAAGATAGGGGACAGAAGAGACGGGAGGGAAGATTTGGAAACAGGTGTGGCCATGGGTTCCGGGGCTTGGGGGTGTGCACAGGAGCAGACAGAGAGGTTGGGGGAGGTGCTGTGGGAGATAATGGGAGGTATGTTGGGGAGTTTGTGGGGAGGCGGGGGATGCTGCTGCCAGGGGAATTGTGAGAGAACTGTATGACAGCGCAGGAAAGCTGACAGGGAAATGCGGGCAAACAAGTTGCCTCATAGAAGACAGGAGTGGAAAGCTGCTCATCAATGTGCAGGAGCAAATGAAGAGGTGGACAGAATATTTTGAGGACCTTCTTAATAGGTGTTGCGTGGGTAGTTTTACTGGCCACCACTGTTGCGTGGGTAGTTTTACTGGTGTTGGAGGGTCCTTCGTTCGATTATTATAAGTTTAGTTGGGATGCTTGCTTATTTATCATTACACAACTTGTGTCCAAGCAAACCCCGATTCCGTACGAACTCATCCATTATTACTATAAACTTCTTACAAGAAAGAGTTCATCAGGTCAAAGGACCGTCAACAATGCAAGTTGAAGCAATCAAACGTAATCAAAGGAATGTGGGTAAGCCTTCGATTCGAGTCCAATATTTATTAAAAGTTGACGCACGAAGACAGTTCATATCGGTATACATCCATATATAGTCATTAGAAAATACATGCATAGTATTCATGTCCGTCCGTGTCAAAACAATATGTCAGAAGAACATCGTGGCTATATACGTGCGCTGTTGTAGTCAACAGCCAGAAATGAGCACATGAGTTCTTGACAGCTACAATTTGAATCATAATGCGATTCTCCTTCCATCATTAGTTTAATTTAATTAATCTCATACTTAGATTAATAACCGAACTGACCCTGAGTTCTACATCGATTTATATATATAATATAGGCTATATACTCAGCCTTTTTTCCTTGGAAGAAATACAAGACACGACCTTCTTGCTTGACGGATAGCGTAACAAGGGCCATGTAACCAAGTCACCCAGCGTGACCTTCCCAACGCGAATGCGTCATAATCTCCGCATATATTTCGCATTCAGTATACCGTAAAATATCGACATATTCTATAAATGTTAATGACCCCTAACGTTGCGCATGGCTAAACCCCAGCAGACGCCGTCATTTAAAATAACACCGTAACAATAGGCCAGCTCCACAGGGCCCCCCAGGCGTCCGGCCAGTGGAGAAGGAGCTGCAGGTTAATGGTGAAGGACCAACGGAGGAAGAAATGAGGAGGTCCATGGAGCTTCTGGGAGTTGGAAGGGCGTATAGACGGGATGGCATTCCAGCGGAGGCAGTCGGAGCAGGTATCGACATGGCTAAGGAGATGTGTAAATTACTTGGTGAGGTCTGGGGAGGGGAAGGGATGCCGGCAAGAGTGGAGGGGGGATATCTGGTTGAGTTGCCTGGGAGGGGAAATTTACAGGAGTGCACAAGTTATAGAGGAATGGTGTTGCTATCAGTGCCGGGAAAAGTATTAGATAGGATTATCCTTGGGAGATTGGGAGAGTCCATGGACAGGAGGCTGGGAGATGAACGGGCAGGTTTTCGACGGGATGGATCCTGTACAGACCAGATAGCCACTTTGAGAATAATAGCTGAACAAAGTCTGGAATGGAGTTCATTGTTATACATCTGATTTATGGACTGTGAAGGGGCATTTGACAGTGTAGACAGAGGGTCGCTTTGGAAATTGATGATGCATTGTGGAGTTCCCCTGGGGATCATTAATTTAAATAGAGAGGGCATGTGAAGACATGACATGCAGAGTTCTTCATGAAGAGTGGCTTACAGAGCCATTTGGGATGGGGGCAGGAGTGCGGTGGGGATGCCTCTTGTCTCCATTTCTTTTCTTGTTGGCGATAGACTGTGTTGTGGGAACATCGACGGCACACAATGGGGATGGAGTCCAGTGGACTCTGACTGGGCAGCTGGATGATCTGGGTTTTGCTGGTGGCTTGGCTCTTCTGTCCCATGGCCATAGTCAGATGCGGGACGGGTTGAAGACACTCGATGAGAGGTCACAGCGGTTGGGTCTGAGGATACACAGGGAGGGGACAAAGATGATGAGGACAGATGCAGGTAGTGAAAGCAGGGTTGGACTTGAAGGGGCACCAATACAAGATGTGGGGTCGTACGCATATATTGGCAGCGGTGTAGATGGGGTTGGAGGGACAGACGGTGATATTAGGATGGGAATACAAGGGGCAAGAGGGGCATTCATTGCATTGGGTGGTATATGGAGATCGGGTGAAGTCAGATCCAAAACGAAAATGGCAGTCTTCGCCTCGGATGTTGGGTCAGTCCTAATGTATGGCTCTGAGACATGGGAAGCAACAGAGACAGCAGTCAAAAAGCTATGGACTTTTGTGGATGGGTGCTTGCGTAAAGTGGAGGGATTGAAATGGTGTGGCGGGGTTGCCAGCGTGGAACTGATGATGGGTGCTAGACAGGTGCCGGTGGAGTGGGAGATGAGAGGATGATGATGGCGATGGATGGGACACGCACTGAGGAAACCTGTTGTTGGCGTTACAAGGCAGTCCTTGTTCTGGAGCCCCCAGGGCAAGAGAGGCAGAGGTAGACCAAGAAGCACATGGAGAGGAGAGCTGGAGGCAGAGGTGAAGGTGATGAGGAGAACGTGGAGAGAGCTTGAGATGATGGCACATGACAGGAGGACTTGGCATGTGTTTGTTGAAAGCCTATGCTCCTTTGGGAGTGGAGGGTTATGAATGAATGAATGAATAATCTGTTAGTTCTTTCTCAGTGTACCCACATTCTTTGCCTATCTGAATGAAAACATCTAAGTCCATGATGTACACTCACAATACTCAATACTATCTATGACACTGTTTCTTTTGCTATAGATTCACACTATGCAACTGCTCAATAACATGTACCAAAAACCACCTCACTTATATCAACAGATACCTCTCTGATTACAAAGTATGCAGTAATGATATATAAACAGCAATATCACTTCTCAGAGTACAAACATATGCATGTATATATAATCCACTTCACCTCTTAATGTATAAATATAATCCACTTCACCTCTTAATGTATAAATATAATCCACTTCACCTCTTAGCTACTGTCTCTTTACTCTCTAGGTTTTGGTCCTTCCAACCCCTTAGTCTCTGTGATACAACTGAAAGACCCTTAAAATAATAAATTCTTTAAGCACCAAACACAGCGCATAAGGCAGAAATCAGTGCTCTCCAGGTTGTTCGTTGTGACGCCACTCCTCTTAACTCTTGCACATTATTTAGGCCCAACGTTCTTCCTTCTCTTATTATTGTTCTTCTAAGTGTTTCTTTTGGTCTTCCTTTTTTCCTCTTACCCTCAGGAACCCAAGTGAGCGCCTGTAGTGGTATTCTGTTGTTTTGCATTCGTAGGACATGACCGATATATGACCATCATCTTTTCCTTATATAGTCGGAGACATATTTCTGCTTAGAGTCTTCTCTTATTTGTCGATTAGTCTTGAATTCTTTCCAACTGATGTTCATGAGTTTTCTAAGACATTTGTTCTCGAATGTATTCAGCTTGTTCTCCAATGATTTTGTTATTTTCCAACTTTCACAGCCGTATGTTAACACTGAGATAACATTCGAATTAAACAGACGAAGCTTGGTATGTATATTCAGTGATCGTAATTTCCAAATGTTAGATAATCTATTGAAGGCGCTAGCTGCAAAAGCAATTCTAGTATGAATTTCTCTTGTTGTGTCACCACCCTGAGTCATTTTACTGCCTAAATAATTGAAACTTTCAACTTTCTGTAGTTTTTCCCCGTTCAGGATGATATCGAAGGTCTCGTTAGAAAAGTTCATAACTTTAGTTTTAGAGACATTTATTTGGAGACCTATTTTAACCGAGAGATGACACAGATTATTTACTGCTTCTTGGGCCTGTCTGGGTGCTGGACTTAAGAATGCTAAATCATCTGCAAAATCAAGGTCTTCCAGGGACTTTCCATCTGTCCATTTTATACCTAATTGTTCGTTGTGGGTATAGTTTTTCATAACCCAATCAATAGCTATTCCAAAAAGTAGTGGTGATATAATACAGCCTTGTTTCACCCCTGTTTCTACTGTAAACCATTCTGTATTCTCTTTATTTGTTCTAACACAACATCTTGCATTGTCATATTGCGCTTTGATTATATTCACATATTTTGTTGGAAAACCATAGATTGTAAGTAACTTCCACAATGATGGGCGGTGTAGACTATCAAAGGCTTTTTGAAAATTGACGAAGGTGATAATAAGTGGTGATTGCATTTCAACTGATTCTTCTATAATTGTTCTTAGTGTGAATATTTGATCAATACATGATCGTTTTGGACCCTTACTATAGTCGAAAGTTGTATTTACCTGACTGATAAAACCTCTTGGTGCTATACCACCTCACAGCTGTAAGATTGTGGCACCGCCACACAATTGAAAAATAAGACAGCTTCTTCACCACAGTATCTTACCAGCACCCACCCTGGCACTGTCCTCTGGCAGTATTCCAGTTCTTTATATTCTACCTAATACCAAAAGTTTACAACTGCCAAAAATGAATACTCCACAGATGAAAAGACACACACTAAATGGAATGATAACTTGACAAAAATGAACACTCCACAGATGAAAAGGCACACACTAAACGGAATGATAACTAACAATCATGGTGAATAAGATGACAGCCAAAGTTGAGCAGAGATAGACTGATATATACAATATGTGACTGACAACGAACAAAAACAAGGGATACCTGTTAACGTATTTACAAGATAGCAAGAAGGAAAAAGAGATCATATCGCTTAAACACAATAATAGAATTACTGAATGTACACGACACAGTAAATACAAACCGCACCAGTACACCTAACAAAAACTGAGCTTGGAATGTTAAGTAGGGCAGTCGCCGGAAACACTTCTGCCTGACTCCACCACTAAACATACGCAGCCACACCCTAGAAGAAATTAGTCTAATTCAATCTTTTCCCACAAGTAAGAAAAGGAAGAATTAAACTCGCCACCCGTCCACCCTTGAACTCACAAATAAATTACTAAACACAGCAGGCTAACCAACAACTACACTTAACAATGATTCTGAGAGCTATTACTTAAACTAGCCACTAACTAAATCATTTCAACCAAAATAAACTCACTATCATATCAGCAATAATATCACTATAACATATCACTAGATTTACTATGTATATAATACTAATGCCCCCAAGTGATAGGAAATTAGAGCGATAGATCCCACCTAACTAACTAACACCATATAAAGATACAGAATAAGTTCTACAACAAAAGCGAGGAAAAAGAACAAAACACAAGCATAGAAAACAACAACAAACCAATTAGAAAACCTAAAGAAACAGACATAGACACAGAACAAAGCTTATTTCTTTAAGCTAACCTAACACGACTCCAACAGAACTGCCCCCCCACACTAGAAGACCAGACTGTATGATAAATTGTAACAGGTGGATAGATAGAAACAAAATTTTGAAGGAAGAAAACAGAATTTAAAGGAAAAACAACAAAAACCTAAATACAACAGATCATACACAGATATTCACCCAATAACTTAACTGATGCTCCAGCTATACTCATCCACGTAGCTCCTCAGACACCAAAGATGGTAGATGAAAACAGCATAAACTAAACTTCACAGACTTGAACACATCAAAACGAAAATAACGTTCCACATGGTGTTATCTCAGCACTGTCTACAGCAAGACTAACGACCATATATTCAATAATGTCCAGATAACACGACTTCTTCCCAAGTCTATGTGCCCGATAATATGACTAATGTCTTTTGGCACGGTGATGCGTATAATCTCCAAGCAAAGTTCACTTCAGGGACCCAGCAGTCTTCAGCACAGTTTATTCCCGGACCACTCAGATCGGCAGGCTTTGGTACCCGACATCCCTTCAAGCGGTACTAGGGTCACGAAAGAGGCATGGATAGGCTCCCACTGGAACGGCACATCGGTATGGTGTGCAAACGACAGCACTTGGCAGGAACCCTGGAAGGTAATGCTCCCATGTAGGTAAAGCAGTACGAGCGATGACACTGCTGCAGGATGGCTACATGCACCACTACAGGCCCCATATATTACCAGTAAACATTGACCAAAACTCTTCCATCCTGAAGACACCACAGTCAATCACTCGGGCCCAAATATTACCGACAAATATTGATAAACTCTTCCCTCCTGATGAAACCACAGTCAGTCACTCAGGCCCAAATATTACTGACAAATATTGACAAACTCTACTATTCTACCTCGTTCATGACCCAACTGCCGACACCTGTCACACCAACCGCTGCTCCGACTGGATCACCACCTTTCTAGCACTAAGCTACAAAGTGTGTGTTAAGAATAGAACTGGTGTAAGGGACGTAAATCTGAGTATATTAGTAGTCAAGATAGATTCTGAGTTGGAGCACTTGTTTGCTTGTAGCTATTGAATTGTTTTGAAAATATCTCATGGTAGTTTCAAGAGACAGATTACAGATAGCGTGGAAAAACGCTGATCATCTCAAAGTGTGAGATATATTTATTCTGTAATGTTTTGAGCGGAGTGAGAATAGCTCGCGGCTAGCCCGCAGATGATTGATTGACTGAGTTGTGTTGATCGTGAGGAAGTCTCGTGACTGCTTTTGAGCGGAACGAGTGTGTTATCTGGGGAGAGTGTTCCGGGCGTTTTGACCGGGTAGGTCAAGACAGTGTTTTTGGGAAGTGTGAAATGCCTGTACAGTGCTGAATTTAAAATGTCGACGGATTTTTCGCTGTGGGTACAGCGTAGTATAAAACTGCAGTTTGAATTATTGTGGAAATGTTTATAACTGCAGTGTGCAGTCTTTAAAGGCCATTATTTCCTGTGTGAGGAGTATTGATGAATAAGAGTACTTTAGGCCATGAATCATGATAGCTGCTGAGTGCAGGATTCTTTACAGTGCTGAAGTTAAAATGTCGACGGATTTTTCGCTGTGGGTACAGCGTAGTATAAAACTGCAGTTTGAATTATTGTGGAAATGTTTATAACTGCAGTGTGCAGTCTTTAAAGGCCATTATTTCCTGTGTGAGGAGTATTGATGAATAAGAGTACTTTAGGCCATGAATCATGATAGCTGCTGAGTGCAGGATTCTTTACAGTGCTGAGTTTAATAAGAGTACTTTAGGCCTTGAATCATGATAGCTGCTGAGTGCAGGATTCTTTATAGTGCTGAGTTTAATAAGAGTACTTTAGGCCTTGAATCATGATAGTTGCTGAGTGCAGGATTCTTTATAGCGCTGAGTGTAATATGAGTACTCTAGGCCATGTATTATGATATCATTGTAACTGCCGAGTGTGCAGTCTTCATGGTGTTAAGTTATATCTCGTGTTTTGCTGTGAACTGTATTCTATGTGTATTTCATATCAATGTGTTGTGACGTGAATAAACCAGTATTAAATGTCACCAGTCGTTTACAACCATCCATGACTCTTGAGTACGTACCTGTGGTGTAAACGACTAAACCAACACACGCACTTAATATTACAGGTGTTACAGGGAACTTAACACGTATTTAGAAATAGCCCCGGAGTGGGCGTGGCCTATCTGTATCAAGAACCTGTTCATCGCTTACCAGTAGACTTCTACAGTGTTTGCCTGTGTGGCGTATATGTATGTATCAACTGTAGACATTACCAGATCCACAACACAACAGTAACGTTAGCAGATAATCAATAGACACCTTACAATAACCACCCAAGCAATCCGGTATCAGTGTGCTTTGTAATATATCTAACTTTAATGCCAGCTGCCACCTTATTATATAACTTTTGACACTGCTTCTGTCAATACTTGACCACCTTAGAACAAAACTAACTTTCCAAAACAGAGTCGACCACAGACAATGTCAAATATTATCTGTACTGACCACACCAACCTTTCACTGTGCCCTTTTTCCAATCTAGGTCAAATTCCGCTAGCAGGTCAGCCCCTAGACGTAAACAGTTCACTGCAACTGTTTATCAACACGACCAGAACACACTGCCGAAAACTGGAAAACATGCAGATGTGAACACAAGCTGCTATGAACTTCTCATAAGTGTGCATAGAGACTTCTAGCCTTATAATGAAAATATAGACCCCACAGCCTTTACGAGCTCACACAGACCCGGAAACAGCCCCCAGTTGTTCTAACTGTATAGACGATGTCCTCAGTTGTTAGAACCAATTCACTATGGTTGCACCACCACAGCGTGGATTTATAATAATGACTAAAGGCTCATTCTTCTAAGGATAGACCACACAACAATGGCTGACATAAGTAATCAACACCTTTAACAGGAATTTTCCCTTTAATGCTATGCACAATAACAATCAGGCCTCACACGGCCAATACACATATCAGAATACAATTATGAAATGCCAATGTAACTTGCCTTAACAGCTTGATCTATCAGTATCATACACGACAGTACGACCTACACTGTAATGACTATTGCTCACCTTGAGCGGCAAAACTGTGACAAAGAAATACTCAAATTGTTGTCAACTTCTAAATCCACAGCCTGAAAGTTATACAATCTAGACACTACACTGTACTAGACTAATCACCTAACAATCCACCTAGACCAAATATGGAAAGCCCCCAAAACACATCGTCCATAACAAGAACTTCGCAGCTACTTGCTGGCAAAGGGAAAATAAGCGTCCATCCAGGACGATAGCTAGAATCTGACTGACCAGAAATGCGCCTGATTTCCCGGCTTCCAGCAGTCACCAGACTCACCGGTTTTGGCTATACCGGCGTTGCCTGGCTGACTTTTCATAAAAAAGATGCACTGCGAAATAGCGTCATGACAAACATGTAAGGTTAATTAACTGTCTGATATAGTTTGTCTAAACAATGGTACATACAACATATAAGGTTAATTAAATCTCTGATATAGTTTGTCTAAAAAAAACAATGGTACATACAACATATAAGGTTAATTAACTGTTTGATATAGTTTGCCTAAAAATGGAACAAACAACATATAAGATTAATTAACTGTCTGATATAGGTTGTCTAAACAACGGTATGTACAACATTTAAGGTTAATTAACTATCAAATATAGTTTAGTCAAAACAAAGGGACATACAACATAAACAGTTAATTAATTGTCTGATATAATTTGTCTAAACAATGATACATAAAACATAAAAGACTAATTATCTGTCTGATATAGTTTGTCTAAACAATGTTACGTACAACATAGAAGACTAATTAACAGGCTGGTATAGTTGGTCTCAACAATGGTACATACAACATCCCACCTCAGTATTAGCACCATGATTCTGGAAGCCTCCATTACATTCCTGCTTACTTTCCTCAGTTTCTGGATTTTGATTACAGTACATGATACATTTTACCTATGACATACATTCTGACTGATTCTTTAATGCAGTTTGACAAGCAGTTATTATAAAGTACAGAATTTTTGAAAAAATGTATATAATCTATTAACAAGAACGTATGGGATGCTTGCAAAATCGTGTCTGAAATCTAGCTAAATTATAAGCCTCATGGCATAGGTACCCCAGCCTGAGTAAGCGATGCGCTGTCTTTCCTGTGTCATTAGGATGGAAATTAATATAGAAAAAAGCAAGATATTGGTGAATAGCCATAAGAAACATGTTCCGACCAACATTACGTTAAATGGGCAAACGTTAGAAGAAGTTAACACCTTTAAATATCTCGGGTCCACTATATGTAGTGATGGAAGATCAATTAAAGAAATCAAGACAAGACTTGAGATGGCCTCAGCTGCCATGACAAGGTTGAATGTGATCTGGAAAAGTAACATCAGTTTTCCTGTGAAGATCAAATTATACAAATCACTTGTATTATCTGTTCTCTTGTATGGGTGTGAGGGCTGGACACTCACTGCAGATACGGAGCGAAGGATTCAGGCTTTCGAGCATAAATGTTATAGAAGAATTTTGCGCATTTGCTATAAAGAGCACAAAACAAATGTCTATGTTAGAGAGAAGATAAACACCTATGCAGGCCACCAAGAACCACTTTTGTCAATAGTGAAACGTCGAAAGCTTGCCTGGTTTGGGCATGTAACTCGTCATGACTCCCTTTCGAAAACGATCCTTCAGGGAACAGTCGAAGGTAAACGGAGAAGAGGAAGGCAGAGAAAATCCTCGGCTGATAACATCAAAGAATGGGCAGGACACGGTTTTTCCACACTTGTACGCATTGCTGAGGATAGAGAGCAGTGGAGGACCCTGTCTGCTGATGCTTCCACCATGGCACCCCTACGACCCATGACGGGTTACGGGCTGAGATGATGATGATATAATCTATAGTTGTGTAAACTCAGTAAAAATACTTCTTAACAAGAGGTTGTTGCTGTTGATGAACAACGGTTGCTGATCTTGTCAGTCTTTTGCAGCCAATGCCAATATTAAGAATTTGTATGTGTTCTGAGGCTGCTAAATGATACTGATTAAAGTGTTTGTGATTGGTGGTCAATAATCAATATACCCTTTATCTCCCATAGGAGCATAGGCCTTCAACAAACACATGCCAAGTCCTCCTGTCACATAGACCTTCAACAAACACATGCCAAGTCCTCCTGTCACACAGACCTTCAACAAACACATGCCAAGTCCTCCTGTCACATAGACCTTCAACAAACACATGCCAAGTCCCCCTGTCACATAGACCTTCAACAAACACATGCCAAGTCCTACTGTCACATAGACCTTCAACACACACATGCCAAGTCCTCCTGTCAAGTGCTCAAGTTCTTTCCATTTTTTCTTTATCAGTTTCATTTGTCTCCAGCTCTCTTCTCCACGTGTTTTTTAGTCTACCTCTACAACTCTTTCTATGGGGATTTCAGAACAAGGGCCCCTTGTAATGCTATCAATAGGTTTCCTCAATGTATGTTGTATCCATCAGCAGCATCTTTTTCTCATCTCTTGTTCTACTGGCACTGTCTGGTTCTTGTCATCAGTTCTCCATTTGTGACTTTGTAATACAATTTTAAACCTTATATTCTATGCAAGCACCCATTTATGAAAGTCTGTAACTTTTCTTACTGTTTTTTATCTTTCAGAGCCATACAATAGGACTGACTTGACAGAGCCATACAATAGGACTGACTTGACAGAGCAATACAATAGGACTGACTTGACAGAGCCATACAATAAGACTGACTTGACATTTGAGTTAAAGATTCTTATTTTCATGTCAGACTTGATTTCTTTTGATGTTCATATGTCTCCAAATGCAATGAAAGCTCTTCTTACTTTTTGTATTCTTATTTTGACATTTTTGTCTGTCTCCCTGTTATCATTTCTTGCATTTATTCTCATTATCTTTGTCTTTTCCCAAAGTGTATTTTCAGACCAACTTGTGAATCCTTATTGAGTATTTTCATTTTATCTTGCAACTCATTATGGTTATGAGACAGATGAGCCAAGTCATCTGCAAAATCTACATCTGTTTAGTAAAAAGGCATCCCTGTCGCACTCCTGTTCTAATCAAAAATGGTTCTGTAAGTTGTCCTTCGTGAAGAACTCTGCATGTAATGTCTTCATGAGTCTTATGTATTAAGTAAATATTCTTCATAGGAACTCTATAATGCTCCTTCACTTTCCAAAGTGATTCTTTGTCTACACTGTCAAATGCCATTTCTTCTTCTTCTTCTTCCTCATTCATCCTGAAAAAGACGTTGGTTGCGTTATGTCTATTTACACCAGAGCTGTGATATCTGCGTCTTTCGGCCGACAAATCCGACTTCAGCATGGCATTTTTTTGGACCGGGGTTTGCCTTCCCTCTTTGATCCCTACTCTCTCAGCCAGACTGCAGTGATGCAGCCTGTTTCCAGGACCACCATGTGGAGATGGAGTAGGGTCTTGGTCAGCCCTGGTTCACTGACCCTGATGCAAGCAGTCAAGCTATGGGTTGCTGACTGCATTCTCTATTGCTGCATCTTTTGGGTCCCAAAATGCCATTTAAGTGCACAAATTTAATGTACAGAAGTGAATTCGATTCCAGACTTTGTTCAACTATTATTCTCAATGTGGCTATAAGGTCTGTACAGGATCTGTTCTGCCAAAAACCTACTTGATCATCTCTCAATTGTTTGTCCATGGACTCTTTTAATCTCCCAAGGATGATTCTGTTTAAAACTTTTCTTGACCAAAAAGTCAGGAAGATGAGTCAGATCTTATTTCAGAGATGGCATTTGCCCACAATGTTGCCCTGATTGCTAAATCAGATCACATCTTCAGTCCAACTTGCAAGTCAGGAAGGAAGAGCTAGAGAAGAGAGGGATGGCCATCAGCATGTCTGCAGAATGGAAGATGATAAGCTATCATGGCAATTATGAGAAATTGAGATCCAGACCTCCAGGATGACCCAGCATCCACTGGGAAGACAACATTAGACAATCTGTGAAGAACCAAGGACTAGATTGGAACCAGGCAATAAGGAAGACAGCAGATATGATAGTATGGTGCTCCCTCCACCAAACCTCTACACCTCATTATAGAAGAGGGGTAACTAAGTAAGTATTTTTCCTGGCACTGACAATAACATTATTCCTCTATAATGTGTGCATTCTTGTAAATTTCATTTCTTAGGTAACTTTACTAGATAACCTTCCTTCCATTCTGCTGGTATTTCTTCTCTTGGCAGTAAGTTTCCCTATGCTGCAAGCTGCTCGTGACATGAACAAAGCACTCTGTGTGGGTCGGGCAATTCTTATCTTTGATGAGGCTATTTGCTTGCTTATATCTCCCTCTTAGCTTTATTGTGTTGTTGTACAGGTTCCTCGTATTTCCATTGGCAACAGCTTCCTCTGCTTCCCTTGCCAAGTCTTCAATATACTTCCTCTTGTCTCTTTTGATGTTTCTTCTTACTTCTTCTAGGTACACTTCATGAGCCTTGGCTTTGGAGCTTCTGGATTTATCTGCTTTCTTGTTTTTCCTGTCTTCTATCTTGTTTATGGTTTCTGTTGTTATCCATGGTTTCTGTTGTTATCCATGGTTTCTGTTGTTATCCATGGTTTGTGCTGATGTTCTCTTTCTCCCAGTACCTCTCCACATGTCTCATTTCATATATTTTTTACTTGTTGCCAGTGGTCTTCTGTATCTGCTTCATCATCCAGTTGTTGGAGTAATTGGTATGTGTTGGACACTGCGATTGAAACTTTGTCTCTTATTTCTTGATTTCTTAGATATTCCACATTATACACAATTTGTTGAGTTTTATTTTTGTTTTTGGAACAAAAGATGAAGCAAAAGAAGATGGTGATCTGATACATCTGCTCCTCTATATACCTTTACACCAAGTAATCATCATTAGAAAGAGCGGTTTATGTCTTTACTTTTGTGTTTACCTAATTCTTAAATTCATCTGTGTTTTTAATAGAATTAAAAAGTCACAACTGTGCTTGATATTGTCCTTTAAACTGTCTTTTGATTTGTCTACAAAATAAACATGAATTTTATCTGGTGGTTACCAGGGATGCATTTTCTCCTTGCTCGCCCCTGGCACTAAGAATCCTCGGTATGCCACTGCCCTAAACATGTAAAATTTGCTGCAAGGGATTTTCTGTCTGGACTAAAGGTAGCCAAAAAAAAAAAAAATTGAAAAAAAAAAAAAACCACACGTGTGCATATAGGGTACAAACACAAACAAATTATGATGTTTGTGGTGGAGGTGTATAAATAACACTTATTATGTTACATATTTGTTGAAAGTGGTAACATATTGAGCACAGGTTACATTTATGTTAAAAAGTTGTAAAAGCATTACTGAGTAAATTGTCCCCAGCAGGATATACAGATGTGGAACTGCTTCTCATACTCTCTCTCACTGCAGGAACATGACCATCTTCCTCACCTTCACTTTCTATCTTCACTGTGTGTCCCTGAAAACAAAACATTGAACATATTCAAGTTTAAAACAAACCACTTCAGTCTTAAACATTGCCACAGTTTGACAACTATATGATACATGTTTATGTATTTAAATTACTTTCTATTCTCAACTGTTTATGCCCCTGTCCCTGATGAAGATGTTATACTACATATACATATACTACACTATTACTGTTACAGAAAGAAAAAAAACACAAAGAACCTAGCAATAAGAAACAAAATATTTAAATGGACAATATTTTAACAGATTTCTCAGTTTAACTCACTGTGGCTGTATACAAATTTGTTATCAAGAATTAAAAAGAATATTCACTTTAAAATGTGTACTGACGTCTTGTTTTATTTTTCGATCCAGGAATTGGATCTTTTGTTCCATATTTTTGTTTTTGTAATCTGAAAAGAAAAACGAATTATAGGTAAAAAAAAATCTTAGCCAATTTGTTACATGCTAGTTATTTGAGATATTAATATCACCACAAGAAATTTGACTCAAATTTTTTGTTTTTAAATAATGGTGAAAAACATAACAACCTGAAAATATAAGGAAGAGAGATACATGGTAAATGGTAGTATGTCCAATGTCACATTCTACAGTCTTTGCTATACTGATTTTCTTCTGAATGATTCAGAGCTGTCAAGTGCATGCAAAATGTGTATACGGTTATTTTTAAAAATTGTACCTTCTACCTATACTTGTGCTGTATACACTACACTAAGGCATTTGAGGCAGTAAAACATGAGAACATTATAAAATATGCTTGAAAGCATCAACATCGATGGTAAGGACCTGAGAATTATAAACAACATGTACTGGTAACAAACATCAGCTATGACAATAAGCAGGAGCATATGAAGGTTTTAGCAGATTAAAAAAGAGTGTTATACATGTTTGATGATAGTATGTCTGTGATCGCATTTTAGGCAGTTTGTGCCATTCTGATTTATTTGAGTGATTCAGAGATTTTCAAATGTATACTAAATGTGTGTAAGACCATGTTTGGAAAATGTAACTTTTTCCATTTGATAGCTAGAATCATATAATATAAACAATTGGGAATGTTTGCAAAAAAATTTTTTTTTTTTAAGTACTGTTTTTGACATCAGATATACAGACAAGTTACACATTTTGCCAGAAATTTCTACATTTAGTAAATTCTATCACAGAATAATGAAATAAATGAAGGTAATTTGATATAAATTTTCCCATTTAGCAACTTTCTTTTATTTTGTCAGCAATAGATCTCTTCTGTTCCTTACCTTTTATCTCTTTGTGAGGTACACTGCGGTCACATTTTATGTTAGAGAAGCACTAACGAGGACCTCACATAATTGAAAACTAGTGTTCTCACAGGAATAAATGTAAAGTAGTGGGAGTGTTCTCACGGAAATACATGTAGCATGTGTTCTCACAGGAATAAATGTAGGGTTGTGTTGTCACAGGAATAAAGGTAAAGTAGGGGGTGTGTTCTCACAGGAATTAATGTAAAGTAGGGGGTGTGTTCTCAAAGGAATAAATGTAAAGTAGGTGGTGTGTTCTCACTGGAATTAATGTAAAGTAGGGGGTGTGTTCTCAAAGGAATAAATGTAAAGTAGGTGGTGTGTTCTCAAAGGAATAAATGTAAAGTAGGGGGTGTGTTTTCACAGGAATAAATGTAAAATAGGGGGTGTGTTCTCACATAAATAAATGTAAAGTAGGGTGTGTGTTCTCACAGGAATTAATGTAAAGTACGGGGTGCGTTCTCAAAGGAATAAATGTAAAGTAGGAGATGTATTCTCACAGGAATAAATGTAAAAAAGTGGGTGTGTTCTCACAGGAATAAATGGATAGTAGGGGGTGTTTTCTCAAAGGAATAAATGTAAAGTAGAGGGTGTGTTCTCACATGAATAAATGTAACGTAGGGAGTGTGTTCTCACAGGAATAAATGTAAAATAGAGGGTGTATTCTTACAGGAATAAATGTAAAGTAGGAGGTATGTTTTCACAGGAATAAATGTAAAATAGAGGGTGTGTTCTGACAGAAATAAATATAAAGTAGAGGATGTGCTCTCACATAAATAAATGTAATGTAGGGGGTGTGTTCTCACAGGAATAAATTTACAACAATTGTAGCATTTATTTGTTTTGTCTTTAAGCCTTTAAACATGACAATTTTGCTGATTAATATCATCTTTACCTTTTATTGCAGAATCATTTAATAATTATAGAACAAATATAGGCCATCTTACAAGTACCATGTTGAGCTTATCATACAAAATTGCTGGTGAGGTATGGCAACTTTACAAACAAAGACTGCTATGCTCTTGGAGCAAAGACTATTGTTTCTCCTATATTCAACACCAATAAAAGAGTTGGAAAAGATTACTCACCTCCAGCCTATGGAGGATAGAAGAGATAGCAGAGCCCAGCAACAAGCCGAGAAATTCAGGAGGCTGATAGATCACCCAATGCACCAGAGGATAAATGGACTTGGAAGGGAAAGACTGAAGCGAAGCAACTTTGTAGAGACAGTAAAAACAAAGATGAGAGCAGACCCCATAAATGCAATATCAACAGCTACGCCAATATGTACTGCACACAAGCTACCAATTTGGAAACAACAGTGCTTCCCTGAAATGATAGAAAATGTTCCTGGTATTGAGAGAAAGAACAGTCAAACTGAAACAGAAAGGAGAGTCCTAACCACAAAATATATAGAGAAACATTACCCAAGCAACACCTGGATCCATGCGTACACAGATGGATCAGCAACTAATGCAACAGAAGATGGGGGTGGAGGAGTCTTCCTGAGCTTAAGCAATGGCACACAAAAAAAGATAGCAGTCGCAACAGGGAAATTTTCAACTAACTTCAGAGCAGAGGCAGAGGCCATAAAAACTGCATCAGAAATTCTAATGACAGAAAAAAGCTCAGAGAGACCAGTAGTTATCTTCTCAGATGCGCTGTCAGTGATTACAACACTGAAAAGTCAAATAAATGCTGAACTGTATGACCTAAGAGTAACACTTCACAGACTATGTCAGCAGTACAAAAGAGTTGTGATACAGTGGATCCCTTCTCACTGCAACATCCCTGGAAATGAAGAGGCTGACAGATTGGCAAAGGAAGGGGGAAAACTTCCTCAGCTGGACACAAATATAACCTATGAGGAGTCCAAGAGTTTTATCAAGCGCAGATACAGGCACAAGTGGGAAGAAGAGCATCCAGGCCACACAAAAAATGATCCGTATTACCAGCTCAGCAGAAGTGAACAAGTGGTAATCTTCAGACTTCGCACTGGTCATAACAGATTGAGATACCATCTGTTCAACAAATTAAAGATAGGAACTACGGATGAGTGTGACTGTGGCACTGGTAAAATGACTGCCGAACACCTGCTTCAGAGGTGCCCAACATATGAGGAGCGGAGAAGACGCATATGGCCATCACCAGTACCATTCCTGGAGAAGATCTATGGAGACATCAACAGCCTCAGGCTGACCACCGCTTTCTTTGAACTTATTCAAGTTGACATCTGAGGGTCAACGAAGAAGAAGAAGAAGAAGAAGAAGTTTCTCCTATATCATTAGCTAGTCATGTCAGTAATCGAATATGAGCTGGGAATGCTCATGCTGTTAATATTACAATGTAAATGGCTAAAATGTCAAGTCAGTCCTATTGTATGGCTCTGAGACATGGAGAACAACAAAAACAACAACCAAAAAGCTACAGATTTTTATAAACGGGTGTTTGGATAGAATGGAAGGACTGAAATGGTACGACAAAGTCACAAATGTGGAATTGATGATAAGAACCAGACAAGTGCCAGTGGACCAAGAGTTGAGAAGAAGATGCTGACGATGGATAGGACACACATTGAGGAAACCTGTTGATAGCATTACAAGGCAGTCCTTGTTCTGCAATCCACAGGGAAAGAGAGGCAGAGGTAGACCAAAAAATACATGGAGAAGAGAACTGGAAACAGAGGTGAAAATGATGAGGAAAACATGGAAAGAACTTGAGCAGATGGCACAGGACAGGAAGACTTAGCATGTGTTTGTTGAATGCCTATGCTTCACAGGGAGCTAAAGGGTATTGATTGATTGATTGAAATGGCTGGGAACACAATCAAAATGAAGGGATGCTTATCATCATGGGCTGTGCATGAGATAAACCCACTGTGACAAGTACATGCTTGGATCGGTTATTGAATAGATCCAGATATGTGATGGTCATGACAAAAAGCTGATAACCACAGACAGAAGACACCTTCTGCATGGGAACATAGCTGGCATAAAATGAGTATGAATAAAGATGGATATCATGAATGGCAGAGGGAACAATAGGGCAGGTGATCACAGTTAAACATATGTTCAAGGGGGGAGTGAAGTAAGTAAGGTGAGAACTTATTAAAATATCAGAAAGTCAACAACAGCTTTGGTAGAGAGTGCAGAGCTTGAGGTAATGGAAAAGTAGAGCTGGAAATTAATCAACTAATAAATGATTATAGCAAGAACGAAAACAAATATATAATGATTAGTGAGGCATGGCAGGGGAAAATGAAGATCTTGTGAGGTACAAGTGCTACATATTGCAGATGAAAAATTAAAATCACATAAAAATATCAGTTCAAACACTTCAAGCCTTCACATTACTCTACTTCCTTACCGTCCCTGTTTATTTATTTATTTTTTGTTTTTTTACACTGTGACAGGTATGAACAAACAACTTTTAGGAAATGGAAAAACACACACATGTAAACACTTGCAAAATTTAAATTGACATTATTTACAGCTATTGGACAGGAAAAGTGAAGCCACATCAGGTTTTGGAAACTAAAGAAATTATCTGGACTTAGAGGCACCATAGGGCCTATATCATAATTATAACTAAGGTTAAACTGAATATTTTTATTCATACATTTTAAAACAAAGGTAGAAATCTGGATAAGGAGACTGCATCTCTTATGTTGACCAGATTGGCTGTTGGTACTTAAATTATAGTTAGACTTAACCTTACCACAAGTCAGTTTCAAGTTTTGTCAAACACCTTTAACTCACTCTAACTCACAAGTAGTAATACACACCACTTTGCCCTTTATAATTATCTGCAAGCCATATCTTGCACCAGCATTATATATGTCTGACTTTGAAATGAAAATGTAAAAATACCTGGCAGTGAGCTGGTTTAAATTGTTTCAATACATTGGTATAAGTATGTGGACATTTTAAAATGGGGGACAAATATTTTATGAAGCTGACATTTTACAATTTTTTATATCTATTACTAGTGCTGCTAATCATTTGTTTATGAGCAATGGCAATAGATTCCTCTTCTTAACACTGGCTATAAGCTGATCAAGAATGGCTGCTTATTTCTCAGTGAACAGAAGAATTATAGCGACAGTAGTTTTTCAGTTAGTTATTCAGATGACTTTGCTAAGACTTCATGTTAGAATATTCATGAAAGTGTTTATTCTGATGGAGATACTGAGCAGCTGAATGAACAGGTATACGGTAGCATAACAACTGCTAAACTTTCTGTCAGTAAAGGGAAAGGAAAGCATAAAAACTCAATTCAAACAAACAGTAAAGTTAACAATACAGCTACAAGTTGAGAGGCAAGTAGAGTCTCACAAGATGTCCCAGAGTGGACAGAATAAAATGAGGGCATTACACAAAAATGCATTTGGATTTTGTCCAAAGAGAACAGCAGGTGTGACTGATGGGCTTGACCTGTCTACCCCATTGAAATGTTTCAATGTTTTGTTTACACGAGGTTAAAGAATGTATGTGCCAGTGCATCAATGATTATGCCAGACTCACATGTATTTAAAATAACCCTGCAAAACAATATTCAATGTATTCTCAGTGGACCGAAGTCACACGCCTAGAACTTGATAAGTTTATTGCTGTCCTAATAAATATTGGGATTCAGAAAAGACCATTCATTCACGACTACTTTTCTGCATCTGCAGACTTTTAAACTCCTTGGTTTCATCACATGTTTTCATGAAGTAGATTTGAAGTGTTATATCATACAATTCTTCATGTCTCTGATAAAAATTCACAAGGAAAAAAAAAGATCGAACCTTTTATGAACATGTTGTTCCAAAAATTTCAGAGTGCCTTTTACCCATTCCAAAATCTCAGTTTGGATGAAATGGTTATAGGGTATAAAGGTAGATGGCAATATAAGCAGTATAATCCAAGTAAACCAAGCAAATATCACATAAAAGTCTTTGGTTTTTGTGATTCAGCAACTGGATATGTTGTGAACATGTTCCATATTTTGGTTCTGATACTTCATATGATCCTGAAGTAGATGTAAACAGTGGGCAAGATGTCAAGATTTTTCAGACCCTAATACAGCCTTTGGGTACAGGCCACCATTTATTTGCTGACAGGTATTACACCACAAGAGAACTCACTGACTTCTTACTGGAGAAGAAGCAATACTACACTGGTACTCTGAACATTATCCAGATAAATTTTCCATTACAGCTGAAGACTCTGCGCCTTAGATATCTGGAATACAGATGGTATATAACACAAACAAGCACGGTGTTGTGTACAGCAGTGAGAGACAAAAGGCCAAGAAATCAGTTTTCCTTGTATCTTCTCAGGCCAAAATGGAGACCATAACTACATGGAAGCACATTGTTAACCCAAAAATGATTGATGAATACAACAATTCAATGAATGGGTGTGATCTCCTGGATCAAAAAGTTGATTATGGTGTGCATAACAGAAAATCCATTAAATGGTGGAAAAAAATGTTCTGGCTTCTTGAAATAGTGCAGGTGAATGCTTCAGTTTTATACTGTTTTCATCGAGGTGAAAAGCAATCACTGCTGCAGTTCAAAAGAAATCTGCTTCACCAACTGAAGCTTCTGCTGTTTTGAGCCCATTTAGTGTCCAAGAAAATGCAGCTACTAATACTGTTAGATCTCAAGCTGCCTCAACTTCAGAGTGCCAGTGTGACACAAGGCATCTTGTATGTTATGCAAAGAGAGATAAGAACTGTGTTCACTGCAGCACACCTGCTCGTCATCAGCGCTCACACTATTATTGCACTGGATGTCAAAACCAGCCACATCTACCCACAATGTTTTTATGACTACCATAAAAGCATGCGAATAGTGGTAAATTCTTCTGGGAAATGTAAAATAGAATTTGGTCAGTGTAAATAATATTAGCCACAGTTGTTTCATGTTTGGTTTTTACAGAAATATGTGGTGTAGGAGAACAATCTTAAAAATTATATATTTGAAGTGATTGTGATAAAAATGTGTTGTGTTTCAAAATGGATGTGCACTGATGTTCTGAGATTTTTCGGCTATGGATTAAACTGGAGCTGAAATATGTAAGTACACAGTTTTATTTATCTTGTTTTTCCAGTTATTTTTGATCAGGTCTTCACTTTTTCTACATCAAATATTATTTACAGCATTTCACAAGATTCTTCAGTCAGTTTCCCACATTTATGTATAAAATAAACACCTAGTTAACTAATATGAGTATCTACTGCCTGTTTTTAAAATATAACCTGAAGAGGAAAATTGCACACATTTTGAGTGGTTGTTTTTACAAACATATGTGGTTTTGAGAAAAAAAAATCATAAAAATTACATCTGTGAACTGATAGTGATAAAAGTTTATAGATATGTTTCAAACTAAATGTGCACTGATATTCTTAACATTTTATTGCCATACATTAATTAAAATTTGAAATATTTAAGTATCAGTATACAATGTTATTTAATTTGTTAAACACTTTTTTTAATGTGGTGTACACTTCACAAGACATAGCAGACATTTTTTACATCAAATAATGATTTCAAGCACTTGAAAAGATAAATCAGCCAATTTGCCACATATTTAAGTATAACCTAAAAGCACATTGTTAAATAATACAATTACCTACTGCTTGTCTTTAAAACATAACCTGAAGAGAAAAATTGCACTTATTTTGAGAGGTTGTTTTTACAAACATACGTGGTTTTGAGAAACAAAATTATAAAAATTACATCTGTGAAGTGATTAGTGATAAAAGTTTCTAAATGTGTTTCAAACTAAATGTGGACTGATATTCTTAACAATTTATTCTTTGATCCTTAGCCGCTGTGGTAAAGTGGGATGTTATAAATATTTATAGGGGACTTAGTGTACTGACTGAGATCAGCTGTGAAAATATCTGTATCTAATAGGTCTAGTGTTTTGCAGATAACCTTACTTGCTACCACATTATACCTCAGTCAGAATTATTCTGGAATATTGTGATGACTACGTTAAATGTCTAGGGTATGTATATGATGAAGTGTAAGTCACAACAACAACAGACAGATAAACAATTTAATTTATTCCACCACACTTGACAACACTGTGACACTCACACACATTTAACACTCTATAAGACTATCTTAAATGAGTCACTGGTAAAGTTTCAAATATAAATATGTATTAATTACTTTCACTAATATATATGTCCTGATTCAACTACAAAGTGAACCAGGAATCACAATCAATTGTAATTACAATTTATATGTACAGAATTTATCAATATGAACCTTGTAGTGACATATTTTATTAATATTATCCTATGTGTGTCAGTTGTGTAGTAGTAATATGAGGTAATACTGGTTTTGTTTTTTCAAGCTATGTTGTTATTTGTCATCATGACTTCAAGTGTTTGTTTATCTTGGAAATAGTATGGGGAAAAGTTCACAGTTCCTATCAATTTAAACACTGTATTTTCCCTCTGTTTTATTATAAAGTCAGATTTTGAGGGGGGGCATAATGTTAAGCTCCTCTGGCCACAGACGCTTATCTTTCGTGATGGCGGCAGGAAAAGACTCCTCTGCTCGATAGCCTCCCTGTGTTCTGGAGACACCTCACTGGTCACTATCTGGACCCAGGAGTATGTTGTCAGCCTCTAGATTCAGCAAAGCTCAGACCAGGTGCTGCTCAATAACTTTAGGACCACGGTCCCTGAAACAAGAAGGTTGTACCTCCTATTTCAGAACTAATTTATAATAAATTTCCAGACTGAACACAATACATAACAAACACTGAGTTCAGAGCGGTAGGCCAACTGCTATCTTCATCTGAAACAATTTTCACCAGTATACTCCTCCCTAATGGTTACTACGCCTCTGCAATTCCAGCATTATTTCTTTCTAGTCAATAAGATAGGTGTCAGTGTACTGTTTGGCAATTCCATGTAGTTTTACTTTCCTCCAACACCTTCTGTTCAGGTTGGAGCACTATATAGGCTTTACCTCATGTTCGCTACTGAACCACACATATATACAGACATAAATTATCAATTTACATTCAATTTTCATGAAAAAGATATCAAATATTTCAAGCTTACCACAATTCATGGAATAATACACAGTTACGTTGACTGGCAATGAATATAGCACAATTTCGATCTGCCGATGTCCCAGGCTTTTATTTAAAAAAATATGCACTGGCGCTCAACGCACTGGTTCTTTAGTAAGTTTATTTGAAAATGTGGTGCTGACCTGATGCCTCTGATTGACTATATTGGCGGGTCTAACCAATCGAGCCATGTTTACACAAGCGTTTGAAAAAAAGTACTCCTACTCACGTTTCCCTAACAACAAAGAATCAATATTTATAGCCCGACTAATCGTGTTTAGCCTTACATTTACTTTCTGCCAATCAAATAGGAGGTAACATGGGGACCTATTTCCCGTACAATGGTGGGGTGAAAATCTGCCACTGAGCGATTCTGATTTTGGTGTTGTCTGACAGCACCACCATTTTATTTTGGCTATAATTTGGTAATTCCTAGACTATTTGCGTAACCTTTAACATATTCTTTGTCAGCAAGTCCTAAGGAACCCAAATATATAAATTTAATGGGGCTAAGGGGCTGCGTTCAAAATATGCATTTTCTTCTACCTCCCGTTCACTTCGATCGATGTGGTGTCTGGGTACTGTAATGTTTTCAAACGTAAACCAGTATAATGTCATGTTTCCTAATAAGCATTTTTCCGGTTTTTAAAACCTAACTCTCGTATGGGTAGTGTTTTTTATCACTGTCGATTTGAAAAAAACTAGTGCTTGTGGCCTTACACGCGTGTTAGGGGTGGCATTAATTGTGTATCGCGAGACTGTGGTAGTATTGCCTGCGTTCCGGCTTTCAGCCCCTCCCTTTCTTTCTATCCTTAGTCCATCTGTCTTTTGTTTATGGTAACTTAGTGTATAAAATGACATGAATGGAATATTAAATATAGGTCAGCTTGCGTATCTCAAGGTTTTTCTTAGAAAGGCAGTACACGTTTTATCGTAGAAAGCGGGTATTGAAGCAGTAGGCTTTTACTATCAACGTGAAACGTTACAATTTGCAGACGAAATAGAAAACAAGGGGGATTTCGAGTTCAGTCATTGTGACAGCACTGTTCTTTACCATTCTTCTTTCCTTTTAGTGAAGTTATTTGTTAGGCTTTACATTTACTTTTTAATTTATATATGTGGATTAGAATTTCACACGACAGCCGCCGACAATCAAAGCAGTCAGTGGCCATCACCCCTAGTGGCGTCTTGTAAGGCAGCAACAAATTGATTCCACTTTGCTCGGTCATGTGGCCATCCTTCATACAGTGCCCCAACTCTGGTTCATTCTTTGCATCTCAGCCTCCTCAGTCCTCCGTCAAGTTGTTTTTGGTCAGCCTTTCTTTTGTTTTCCTTCAGGGGTCCATTGCATAGCTGTTCTTGTGATGGCATCGGGGTCTCTTCTGAAGACATGGCCAACCCAGCTCTAGCATCTGCCAGCTACAATGGTGTGCATGTCCCCTTGCTTGCTCCGAGTAAGAAGAGCTTGGTTGGTGATGGTATTCGGCCAAAAGATTCAGTGAATTTTTCTTAGGCATGTTGTGTGAAAAGAGGACAATTTCGACATTTCCTTCTCTGTAACTCTCCAGCATTCCACACCATAGAGAAGCACAGAAAGCACACAGCTCTGATATAATCTTAATTTTGTGCTTGTGCTGTATTGAGAGGACTTCCAGATGTTGTTTAGACTAAAAAAGGCTGTTCTTGCTTTGTTCATTCTGTTGTTGATGTCTTTGCTTGCTCCGCCATCTGGTGTTACTATGCATCCAAGGTATGTGAAGATTTCTGTCTGTACCAGTTGCTGATTTCTTACTGATATGGGCTCAGGGTTGCTCACATTGAGCGTCATGACCTCTGACTTCTTTAGATTGATGTTCAAGCCCACCTGCTGGCTATACTTATTTAGTCTATCCGTTTTTTCCTGGATGTGTTGATGTGAATGTGCTAGTAGTGCAATGTCATCTGCATATTCCAGATCTTCCAATGTAGAAAATGTAGTCCATCTTATTCCTCTTGGACTGCCCTCTGTTGTCTGGCGCATCACCCAGTCTATGCAAGCATCCCTGTCGTACTCCTGTCTTCACCTCAAAGGTTAGGTTGCTCTGCCCAAGGCTACACGTAAAGTTGGCATAGAGGCTTTTTATGATTGACATGATGCAGCTTGGAATTCCATAAGCCCTCAGTATTTTCCATAAACTGTTCCTATGTATACTGTCAAAAGCCTTTTCAAAATCAATTAAATTAATGTACAGCTGTCTCTGCTATTCTGAGCACTGCTCTATAATGTTCATGAGGGTAAATATACAATCTGCACATCTTCTGTTCTTTCTAAATCATGCTTGTTCTTTCCTCAGTTTGTGGTCTACTGCTTTTGAAATTCTCTGTATAATTATCCTGCCTAGTATTTTGCTGGGAACTGAGAGAAGAGTGATTACTCTCCAATTATTGCAGTCTGCAAGATCTCCCTTCTTGGGTAATTTGATAATTATTCCTTTTTTCCACTCTGTTTGTGTTGTCCCTGTTTTCCAGACTTGTGCAAATAGTGGTTCTAATAGTTCTGCTGCTAGCTCAGGGTCTGTCTTAAATAGCTCTGCATTTAAGTTATCATGGCCAGGAGCTTTTCCATTCTTTAACCCTTTGATTGCTGTGATGATTTCTTCTTTTTGTGGAATGTCTGTATTAACATCTAGATCATTTTCAGCCTCAGGAACATTCAATTGTGTCTCTGGTGGTTCTCTGAATTGCTTTGCCTATCTTGTTTCTTGTCCCTCTGCTGTCGTGATGAGATTTCCTTGCTTATCTCTTACTAATGTAATGTTGTTTGCACCTCGTTTTCCGCTGATGAATTTAGTTATTTTGTATACTGTGCTTTGTTCATTTCTCAGTGCTGCCTCTTCTGCCTGTCTTGTGAGATCATCTAGGAAATTCCTTTTGTTGGCTCGGGTTTGATGTTTAATTTCCTTGTCCAGCTGACTGTACTGTTCATTATATAGTTGCTTTAACCTGGGGGACTTCGCTTCTGTTTTCTCTCTTTTCATTTCCTTTCTCATCGTTATGGTGTTTAATGTTTCTGGTGTTATCCAGTCTTGCTTCTTCCTTTCCTGGAACCCCAAGCACGATTTGCTGCTTTCCTTATATATTGTTGAAATGGTGTTGAAATTCTGGTCTATATCATCAGTCAATGTCTTTTCCTGACTTTTGGCAAATTGATATCGTTTCTTTATGTCAGCCACAAAAGCTTTTCTGGTAAGGGGGTACTTCAAATTTGCTGATGTCAAACCTTTTCTGTGTAGTTACAGTTGGTCCAGCTCTTCTTAGTTTCACTTTCAGTTTTGCTACTACTAAATGGTGATCACTTCCCACATCTGCACCTCTTCTTACCTTCACATCTCATAATGCATGTCTCCATCTACCATTAATCATGATGTGGTCTATCTGTTTTCTGTCCCAACCATTTGGTGATTCCCATGTTAGTTTGTGAATTTCATTGTGTGGGAAGAGTGTTCCTCCAATGACCAGGTTATTAATGCTACAGAAACTTATTAATTTATCCCCATTTTCATTTGCTGTTCCGCTGACGCATTTCCCCATTACTCTTTCATTATATGTATGGTGTGTTCCAACTTTCGCATTGAGGTCTCCCATTACTATGATAAGATCATATCTAGGTGTGTCTTCCATTTCTTTCTGCATTTGTTGATAGAATTCATCCTTGACCTCTTCATCGCTGTCATTCGCTGGTGCGTAGCATTGTATTATTGTAATATTGGTGAATCTCCCTCTCAATCTTAATCTTATCAGTCTGATGTTGATGGATTTCCATTCCATTTTATTGCCATACATAATTGGGAGCTGAAATATACAATTAAGTATAACATTTAACTCTTAGTATACGAGCGGCCTTTTAGAAAGGCCGATGATCGATCCCCGTCAATAGCGAAAATGTATAGGTGAATGCATGTTTAAAACCACTGAACAATTTAGTTACGTGCATGATATAGGGGTTTCATTTCTTCACATTTTGATATATAACACTTTATGTTATCTTTATAAATAAATTATTTAGTGCAGATCGATCATCGGCCTTTCTAAAAGGCCGCTCGTATACTAAGAGTTAAATTTTTTAAACACTTTATTTTAACAAGTCTATATAAAACACACCTATTCATATCAATTAATTATTTGAAGCAATTCATAAGATTCTCCAGTCAATTTCCCACATGTCTATGTATAACACATGTACCTACTGAACTAATGTATTTGTCACCTGTCTGAAAAAATTGCATCCATTTTAGGGCCTGAGTAAAACAGCCTTGGATAGAATGAGTTAATCTGTTTTTACTGTTATTTTCTATCGGGTCAACACTTCACAAGTCATAGACACTTTTTCACATAACATAGTAGTTTAATAACATTTTACAAAATGTATTAGCCATTTTCCTATATTTTCATTCATAGATCATGCAACTACTGACTCAATGTAGGTCCTATATTTTTACCACTTGTTTTAAAAACATTTAGGAAAAAATGCACCCATTTTAGAAGCCCATTTGTATAAAAAATATGTGGTTCTCTTTAAAAAAAATATATATGTGAAGTGATAATGATACAAATATGTCAATATGTTTCAAACTAAATATGTATTGACATTCTAAACATATTACTGCCCTAGATTAAACTAGAGCTGAAATATTTAAATGAAGGACACAATTTTATTTTTATTTTTTTAATTATTTTTTATCACATCTGCACAATCACAAGGAATAACAGACACATTTTCATACCAAATAAAATGATTTAAAGCATTTCACAAGATTTTTCATTCAATTTCCTGTATTTTTTTATGTATTCCACAATCACCTACTGAAATAATATTTTATATCTAGGCTACTGCATATTTTTTCTGCTGTGGTAGTGCAGTGGTTGGTGCACAGGCTTCTTAGCTTGGTGGTCCATGGTTCAATTCCCAGTTGAGGTGAGATTTTTTAGACCACAAATGGCTCCAAGGTCGACCCAACCTCATGAATTGGGTACAAAAGCAACTCTGGTAAGGTTAAGTCAGCCGGCATGATGCTGGCTACATCACCTCTAGTCTGTTGATGGTCAAGAAAATATGGTCCTTCATTATATTCCTATGGATGGGTTTGAAAAAAAATCGAAAAAAGGTGATTCGTCTTACGAGGACAAAGGACAAAGAAAATAGTCTACGTTACGGCCACAAGGCCTTCGTCAGGAAAGGAAAGAAAGTGAAGGCTAGATAGGACACATAAAAACTAAATAAAATAAAAACTGGGTACTTCCCTGAAGGCAAGAACCGAAATTCTATCAGAATCGCTGTCCTGTTGATAAGCGCGTGGCTGAACAGACAGCGACTTCCGCCGCCGGATGTACACAATGCATACTAAGAAACTAAAAAATGAAACCGGAAAATAAACTACCCAACGTGATAAAAGTGGGGACTGGATCGACATCCAGGTCACAGCGATCCGATCCTGCTCCTCTGACACTGCCAGCCGAGAACAGCTTGAGAACCGTCTTATCCACCGCATGGGGTGTCTAAAACCAGCCGGTCTCAACACTTTTCACACCTTTGTCTGAGGTCACCCTCTCCTCTCTTGCTCTATTTTACTCTTTCCACTCTTATCCTATTCTTCTATTTGTATGCCATATACATTTTTTTATTTCATATTTATTTATCTCCCACTCATTCTGTCCCTTATTATTTCCAGTCCCCACTTTTATCACGTTGGGTAGTTTATTTTCCGGTTTCGTTTTTTAGTTTCTTAGTATGCATTGTGTACATCTGGCGGCGGAAGTCGCTGTCTGTTCAGCCACGCGCTTATCAACAGGACAGCGATTCTGATAGAATTTCGGTTCTTGCCTTCAGGGAAGTACCCAGTTTTTATTTTATTTAGTTTTTATGTGTCCTATCTAGCCTTCACTTTCTTTCCTTTCCTGACGAAGGCCTTGTGGCCGTAACGTAGACTATTTTCTTTGTCCTTTGTCCTCGTAAGACGAATCACCTTTTTTCGATTTTTTTTCAAACCCATCCATCGTATTCCACGTCTTACCGCAGTTCCCCTCCACTTCCTCCATTATATTCCTAGTATGTCTTAATGCTTTCTTTATTTCTTCTTTCGTTGGTCTTTCACGTTAATTTGTAGCTCTTCTTCTGCTGGCTGGATGTCCGGTGGGTTTTGTGGAGCTGGTCTATTGAGAAGGTCCCCAAAATATTCTGTCCATCTCTTCATTTGCTCTTGTATATTGCTGAGCAAACAGGTATAAAATGGACAAATGGAAAATTCCTGGGGGACCTGGATTTCGCAGATGATTTAGCATTCTTAAGTCCAACACCCAGACAATCCGAAGAAGCAGTAAATAATTTGTGTCATCTTTCGGTTAAAATAGGTCTCCAAATAAATGCATCTAAAACTAAAGTTATGAACTTTTCTAACGAGACCTTTAATATCATCCTGAACGGGAAAAAACTACAGAAAGTTGAAAGTTTCAATTATTTAGGCAGTAAAATGACTCAGGATGGTGACACAACAAGAGAAATTCATACTAGAATTGCTTTGGCTGCTAGCGCCTTCAATAGATTATCTAACATTTGGAAATTACGATCATTGAATATACATACCAAGCTTCGTCTGTTTAATTCAAATGTTATCTCAGTGTTAACATACGGCTGTGAGAGTTGGAAAATAACAAAATCATTGGAGAACAAGCTGAATACATTCGAGAACAAATGTCTTAGAAAACTCATGAACATCAGTTGGAAAGAATTCAAGACTAATCGACAAATAAGAGAAGACTCTAGGCAGAAATATGTCTCCAACTATATAAGGAAAAGACGATGGTCATATATCGGTCATGTCCTACGAATGCAAAACAACAGAATACCATTGCAGGCACTCACTTGGGTTCCTGAGGGTAAGAGGAAAAAAGGAAGACCAAAAGAAACACTCAGAAGAACAATAATAAGAGAAGGAAGAACGTTGGGATTAAACAATGTGCAAGAGCTAAGAGGAGTGGCATCACAACAAACAACCTGGAGAGCACTGGTTTCTGCCTTATGCGCCGTGTTTGGTGCTTAAAGAATTTATTATTATTATTATTGCTGAGCAGTTTCCCATTCTTGTCTTTTATGAGGCAACTTGTTTGCTTGTATTTCCCTGTTAGCTTCTTTGTGCTGCTATACAGTTCTCTCATATTTCCTTTGGCTGCAGCATCTTCTGCCTCTCTTGCCAACTCCTCAATATACTTCCTCTTGTCTCTTTTGATACTTCTTTTTACTTCTTTGTTTGCTTCTGTGTACACTTCTTGAGCCTTGGCTTTGGAACTTCTGGTTTTGCTTGTGTTTAAATCTGCTTTCTTGTTTTTTCTGTCTTTTATCTTATTGATGGTTTCTGTTGTTATCCATGCTTTTTGTCGTCGTTCCCTTTTCCCCAGTATTTCTTCACGTCTCATTCCATACCGTTTTGATTTGCTGCCAATAGTCTTCTGTATTCTCTACATCTTCCAGCTGTTGGAGCACTTGGAATTTGTTGGATACTGTGACCGCAAATTTGTCTCTTGTTTCTTGATTTCTTAGCTGTCCTACATTAAACTGTTGTCTATAATTTTGCATTGTTGCATATCTCTTGAGTTTCATTTTTACTTTGGCTATCAGAAGATGGTGATCTGATGCCACATCTGCTCCTCTATATACCTTTACATCCTGCAATGATGATCTAAACTTCTTGTTTATGCATATATGATCAATCTGATTTTCTGTTCTATGGCCTGGTGATATCCATGTTGCCTTGTGTATTCTCTTATGTGGAAACATGCTTCCTCCTATAGCCAGTTGATTTGAAGCACAGAAGTTTGCGAATAGTTCCCCATTTTCATTCATTATTCCTAGCCCATGTTTTCCCATGACTTCTTCAAATCCAGTGTTGACTGTACCTATCTTTGCATTCATGTCACCCAAAAAAATTGTGATGTCTCTTCTTTTTACTTTATCCATAATTTTCTGTAGTCTAGTATAAAATGCTTCTTTCACAGACTCTTCTTTGTCATTAGTTGGTGCATAACATTGGATGACATTTACATGAATTTTCTTTTTAGCTGTTTTGAAAGTAGCTGTTATTATTCTGGGTCCAACAGCTTCCCATTCAATGAGTGCTTTCTGTGCTTCTTTAGATAACATAAGAGCTACCCCTTCACTGTGGTGTGAACTTTCGTCTTCGTGTCCTGAGGACAGCACCAATTCACCTGTGATGAGTTTCTTCCTGTCTACCCCCTTCCACTTTGTTTCACACATTCCCAGAACCTTGATTTTGTATTCCCTCATTTCTGCTGCTACTTGCGCCACTTTCCCTTGTTCGTTTAATGTCCGAACATTCCAGGTGCCAAATCTGGAAGTTCTCCTAGAAGAAAGAAGGTTAGTCAGCAACACAGACTCCTTTCGGCTTTCTCCGTGTTGCATCATACGCCTCCCTGTGAGAGGACCTTACCCTGTCTTGGATGGCTGTGTTTTATTTTCTTTATTTGACTTGTCCATATTTGTTGAAGTTTTTTGTGAATTAAATTTTTTTACAGGATGGGGTAACCAGCCCCATGCCCAACCCTCCTTAGTCGCTTTCTACGACATGCTTGGCAGGGAACAGTGTTACTATTCTTTGCTCCCCTTTCAGGCCCCGGTAACACACAATGGAAAAGTGTCTGGACCTGATGGCATTCCAGCAGAGGCCATCAAAGCAGATATCGACACGGCTACAGAGATGTTATATAAATTACATGGTAAAGTCTGGGAAAAGGAAGAGATACCAGCAGAATGGAAGGAAGGATATCTGGTTAAGTTGCCTAAGAAGGGAAATTTACAAGAGTGCACAAATTATAGAGGAATAATGTTACTATCAGTGCCAGGAAAAATATTAAACAGGATTATCCTTGAGAGATTAAAAGAGTCCATAGACAAGAAACTGAGAGATGAACAAGCAGGTTTTTGACAAAACAGATCATGTACAGACCAGATAGCCACTTTGAGAATAATAGTTGAACAAAGTCTGGAATGGAATTCACCACTATACATCGGATTTGTGGACTACGAAAAGGCATTTGACAGTGTAGACAGAGAATCACTTTGGAAATTGATGAGGCATTATGGAGTTCCCCTGAAGATCATTAATTTAATAAAGAAAACATATGAAGACAGGACATGCAGAGTTCTTCACAAAGGACAGCTTACAGAACCGTTTGGGATAAGAACAGGAGTGTGACAGGGATGCCTCTTGTCTCCATTTCTTTTCTTGCTGGCAATAGATTGGGTTATGAGATCATCGACAACATACAACAGAAATGGAATCCAGTGGACTCTGACTAAGCAGTTGGATGATCTAGATTTTGCTGATGACTTGGCTCTTCTGTCCCATAACCGTAATCAGATGCAGGACAAATTGAAAACACTCGATGAGAGGTCACAGCAATTGGGTCTTAAAATACACAGGGAAAAGACAAAAATAATGAGAATAAATGCAGGTAACGATAACAGGATTGAACTTGAAGAAACACCAATACAAGATGTAGAATCGTACACATATCTTGGCAGTAATATAGACAAAGTTGGAGGGACAGACAGCGATATCAAAATAAGAATACAAAAAGCAAGAGGAGCTTTCATTGCATTGGGAAATATATGGAAATCAAGAGAAATCGGATCCAACACGAAAATAAGAATCTTCAACTCAAATGTGAAGTCAGTCCTATTGAATGGCTCGGAGACATGGAGAACAACAAAGACAACAACCCAAAAGCTACAGACTTTCATAAATGGGAGCTTGCATAGAACAGAGGGATTAAAATGGTATGACAAGGTTACCAACGTGGAACTGATGACAAGAACTAGACAAGTGCCAGTGGAACAAGAGATGAGAAGAAGGCGATGGCGATGGATAGGACACACACTGAGGAAACCTGTTGATAGCATTACAAGGCAGTCCTTGTTCTGGAACCCCCAGGGCAAGAGAGGCAGAGGTAGACCAAGAAGCACATGGAGAAGAGAGCTGGAAACAGAGGTGAAAATGATGAGGAGAACATGGAAAGAACTTAAGATGATGGCACGTGACAGGAGGACTTGGCATGTGTTTGTTGAAGGCCTATGCTCCTTTGGGAGTGGAGGATTATGAATCTTCTTCTTTTTCTTCTTCAATCCTTAACCACCGACCGTCAAAGCAGTCAGTGGCCATCACGCCTAGTGGCGTCTTGTAGGGCAACAACAAACTGATTCCACTTTGCACGGTCGGTGGCCATCCTTCGTACAGTGCCCCAACTCTGGTTCATTCTTTGCATCTCAGCCTCCACAGTCCTCCGCCAAGTTGTTTTTGGTCGGCCTCTCTTTCGCTTTCCTTCAGGGGTCCAAAGCATAGTTGTTCTTGTGATGGCATCGGGGTCTCTTCTGAGGACATGACCAACCCAGCTCCAGCGTCTGCCAGCTATGATGGTATGCATGTCCTCTTGCTTGCTACGAGTAAGCAGATCTTGGTTGGTGATGGTATTCGGTCAAAAGATTCAGTGAATTTTTCTTAGGCATGTTGTGTGAAAAGAGGACAATTTTGACATTTCCTTCTCTGTGACTCTCCAGCATTCCGCACCATAGAGAAGCACAGAAAGCACGCAACTCTGGTATAATCTTAATTTTGTGCTTGTGCTGTATTGGGAGGACTTCCAGATGTTATTTAGGCTAAAGAAGGCTGTTCTTGCCTTATTCATTCTGATGTTGATGTCTTTGCCTGCCCCACCGTCTGGTGTTACTATGCTTCCTAGGTATGTGAAGGTATCTGTCTGTACCAGTTGCTGATTCCTTACTGATATGGGCTCAGGGTTGCTCACATTGAGCGTCATGACTTCAGACTTCTTTAAATTGATGTTCAAGCCCACCTGCTGGCTAAATTTATTAAGTCTATCCGTTTTTTCCTGGATGTGTTGAAGTGAATGTGCCAGCAGTGCAATGTCATCTGCATATTCCAGATCTTCCAATGTTGAAAATGTAGTCCATCTTATTCCTCTTGGACTGCCCTAGGATTATGAATGAATGAATGAAATGTCTTAATGCTGGCCACATCACCTCTAGTCTCTCAATGGTCAAGAAAATATGGGCCTTACATTATATTCCTAGTATGCCTCAATGCTGGCCACATCACCCCTAGTCTGTCGATGGTCCAGAAAATATGAGCCTTACATTATATTCCTAGTATGCCTCAATTGGCATGTAACGGTATCCTTTACCTTTTACCTTCTGTTTTTAAAACATCACCTGAAGAGACATTCTGCACCAATTTTTGATGCCTGTATTTTTACAGAAATATGTTGTTTCGAAGAAAAAAATAATAAAATTGCATCCTTGAACTGACTGTGATAACTATGTGTTGATAAGTTTCAAACTAAATGTGCACTGATATTCTGAACATTTTATTGTAATTATAGCCTATAAGTGTAAGTTCACAATTTTACTTTTTTATTTGAGGTTTTTTTTTTTCAGTCACTTCACAAGACTTGACAGATAGGACCTAGGCCTACTTTTTCACACCAAATAACGTTTAATAGCATTTCACAAGTCCTCAGCCAATTTTTCACGTATAACAGATGCACTTACTAAAATAATGTAGTTGTTGTTTAAGGTTTCGCCTTTTAAGGGCGAGGCATGTCACTTTCAACAGAGACTAAAGTCCGTTGGTTATATCCGCGCACAATTCGCCATTCAAAAATACGTGAACTCTTCTTAACTGAAGCGCTGTGTTGATGAAATATAAGCCCGGAAAATGACTAACTAGCATCCATCAGCTAGCTGAAATAGCCTCGAAAAGGACTGCTAGCCCGACTAAGGCTGACAGACACTAAGTCTATAAAAGAACTAACACCATCTATCATGATAAAACCCTGAAAAGGACTTGTCCTGAAAACGACTGCCAGCTACGCCAACGCTGCCCGCGTCTCCTCAGTTTTCAGCGAACTGGTTTAATATGAGAAGAAACAACGATTTCAATTTTCTTAAAACCGTAGGATATCCATTTTGGTAAATAGGTCAAATAATAAATACACAGTTGCATGTGACAGAAAGAGTGAACCTATCGCCAACACTTTGCAAACAAATAATAACGCTCGACAAACACTGAGGTCTTGAAAATAAAATTACAAATCCAATATGGAGGTCTGCAGTAATATGTCTTTTAACCACGAAATTGATTAACAGCATCGAGCGAAATAAATTGTCAACCGCCATGGTCACCGACGCCAGCGAGCACAGTACTTGAAAACGACAAAGGTACATATTCCTCGTATCTGTTTATAAATAATGACTATTTTCATAACTTACACATGGATTTCTCAGCCCTGGGCGAAGGTTATGTAGTGCCAGCGTTGCCACTTTTTTTTTTTTTAGTAAAACACAGTGCCATAAAAATTAATGTTCTTTTGGTTTGTTTTTTTTAACCAAAGTATCACGTTCAACCCTTGATGGGTTATAATTAGGGCATACAGTATAATTTTTTTTTAAATTAATGAAGAAAAATATCACGTTCAACCTCTAATGGGTTATAATTAGGATATATATATTTTTTTCAATTCCAAATAATATGTCTGAGACTGATTTATACCGCTTCATCGACTTTGTCAACCACTTTCACCCCACCATCAAGTTCACCTCCCTCGTCTCCACAGTATCTGTCAACTTCCTTGACATTACTATTACTATCACGCCCTCCGGCCTTAATACCTCAGTATACTACAAGCCGACAGATGCCCACAGCTACCTCCTGTATACCTCTTCTCATCCTCGGGCCTGTCATGACTCCCTTCCTTTTTCACAACTTCTCCGCCTCCGCCGTTTGTGCCATGACGACGATGACTTCCACTTCCGAGAAATTGAGATGTTGGATTTTTTCCGTAGCAGACTTTATCCGGAACATGTTCTCACCTCTGCTCTCCAACGTGTGCTCCCCATCTCTCGTCAGGAGGCCTTCAAATCTCACTATAAATCCACTTCGGATAGAGTCAAATTAATCTTGACCCATCACCCTCACAGTACTGCTGTCAAACAGATCCTTTTCCGCCACCTCCCTATCCCCCAAGCAGAGCTTGTGACACAAGAAGTATTCGGTGAAGCACCTTTGGTGGCATATAGACGTGACAAGAACTTGAAGGATCTTCTTGTTCACAGCCGTCTCCTAAAGGAGAATGCCATTCACTTTGGCACACTACCCGTTGGTCGGACACGATGCAACACGTGCAAGTATGTTATCTCAACCCAGAAGGTGTCCTTTCCTAAGGCTACGTACACCATCACCAGTAGCTTCACGTGTGAATCACGCAATGTCATTTATACGATCACATGTAAACGTTGCTGCAAAACCTATATTGGCCAAACAGGCAAACGACTTGGGGACAGATTCAGCCAGCACTTAAATGACATCTCTCAGCAAAAGTCCACACCAGTTGCCATACTCTTTAATGGTCCTGACCACCATGGTCCCATCGACATCCAGGTCACAGCGATCCGATCCTGCTCCTCTGACACTGCCAACCGAGAACAGCTTGAGAACCGTCTTATCCACCGCATGGGGTGTCTTAAACCAGCCGGTCTCAACACTTTACACACCTTTGTCTGAGGTCACCTACCCTTTCCTCTCTTGCTCTATTTTGACTCTTTCCACTCTTATCCTATTCTTCTATTTTTATGCCATCCTCCATAATATGTATGAATATACACTGTTTCTAATTTGTCTTGATTCTGTCCTCTTCTATTTCCAGTCCCCACTTTTATTACGTTTGGGTAGTTTATTGTTCAGTTTCGGTTTTTAGTTTCTTAGTATGTAATGTGTACATCCGGTGGCGGAAGTCACTTCCTTTTCAGCCACGCGTCCATCAGCGGACAGCAAATAGTGATAGGATTTCGATGCCTTGCCTTCAGGGAAGTACCTAGGTTTTATTTTTATATTTATTTAAGTTCTTAGGTGTCCTATCTAGCCTTCACTTTCTTTCCTTTCCTGATGAAAGCCTTGTGGCCGTAACGTAGACTATTTTTTTTGTCTTTTGTCCTCGTAAGACGAATCACCTTTTTTCGATTTTTTTTTTCAAACCCATCCAAATAATATGAACAACTGCCGACATCAGAAAGTGGCATCAAATTTGTCAAATCATTGTAAATAGGGACAATCACAATTATGCTTATACGTTAAAAAAATACAAACAAACAAACAACCAAAATCAAGAAGAAACTCTGACCAAGAATAATAAAGTGGAGGGGTGTAAAGGCCTGATGGTTCCAGTTATATAACTGACTTTAACAGATATTTAATCATACCTGTAAACTTGTACGAATTTTTCGTACAATGTGCGTATTTTTGATACTTTTAGAAGTGTACGGCCGTACAGACTTGTTGTACGGATTTTTCCTCCATCCCAAAAAAAAAAATAAAATTGAAATTAAATTTTTTTTTTTAATTAAAAAAAAACATTTTACAACTTTTTTCCAACCCAAGTTTTTTTAAAATGTTAAATCAGAAAATATTTTCTAGCCCAGATTTTTTTAAAAACCATTTTTTTTTTTAAATTATTATTATTATTAAGGGATTCTCGACGCATATTTTGAAACTGAGGCCTCTCCCAGCAACCAATCAAATCCTTTTATACCCAACAATTCGGCAAAAGCTTTGAATTCGGCATTAAACACTTTCGGTTTTCAGCGTGACATGACGTATTTTTAAAGTTACCTGTTATCAGCCACGCTTGCAATGACACTTCGACGCCATTTTGTTTAAAAAAGCTAAGTACTTGTAACTTAGTTAAAAATTGCTGTTGTTTAGCTTTGTTGCAATTTAATCGCTGTCTTAATCTTTCCAGTTATTTCTTGCCCTAAAGTATATTTCCGATAAATTAATGTCATATATTCTGTGTAGGCCCTTCATAACTAGAAAAAAAAGTTTGTTTGCGTTGAGAAGGCCTAATATTTTTTAATAAAGTGGCGATCTATTATCACTGGTCAAGGCTACCAACTTTTAAAATAATAATTTTGTAAATTTTTGGTAGTACATTTTTTCTTCCTAGATTTGATATTCTGTTCATTATTTGGTTATTTTTTGCTGTTAGCTTTGCTTCGTTGTATTTTATTTTTGTCGTTCTCTTAATCTGTCCAGTTATATTTTGACCATTTAAATATTTCCAATAATATAATATCATAAAATTGTGTATATGCCCTACAAAAGTAGAAAAAAAAAAGATTATTTGCATTGAGTAGGCCTACCTACTTTATCCAGCGGTCGAGATTCGCTGCTTTATTTTTTAATAAAGTTGCAATCTATTATCACTGATCTATGCTACTAACTCTTAAATAATCTTGTAAATTTTTGGTGCTACGTTTTTCTTCCTAGATTTGATATTCTGTTCATAATTTTTTTTTTTTTTTTTTGCTGTTAGCTCTTTGCTTTGCATCGTTGTACGTGTTTTTTTTTTTTTTTTTGGTCGTTCTCTTAATCTTTCCAGTTATATTTTGATCATTTAAATATTTCCAATAAATTAATGTCATAATATTCTGTGTCGGCGCTACATAACTAGGAAAAAAGTTTGTGTAAACTTCGCTGCTTTATTTTTCTATTTAAAAAATCCACACAGACTGCAGGAGGTCAATGATTGCAGACACACTCACTTCTTTTTTACAGTGTAAGATTAACATTGATACATGCTGTGCAGACTTTAAGCCCACAAATGCAATTCTGCATAGTGCTAAAAGTGCATGTGTTGATTATAATATACTGTGCACCGAAAGAATAGTACCTCATGATCACTAAGTTTTTTATATGTAAAGAACAGCATGAGACTATTAGCATGTTTTATATCACACTAATTCAAATGCTAATAGATTTGTATGTGTCAATTCTCGTTTGAAAACTGTATTGTGTATAATTTATTAACATATTTTTTGCGTAAGGATTTTTGGGTGTTTGTAATGATTTTTTGGTCCGACGCACAGGTTTTTGTCTCAGGAGGTTGACAGGTATGTTTAATTGACTTTCATCTGCTAAAAGTCATATGCATTGTAAGAACAGCATCAGACCTTCACATTCCCAGCCACTATATATTAACATTTCTTCGTGTTAAATATTGTTTGACTATATTATGCAGTTCCATAGGTCTATCTTTTCTTAAAACCTTTTCTATATTTATAGGTAAGTTGGATGCTTGCAAATAATCTAATATTGGTATTCTCATTTGTTCATACCTCTTACATTTTAACAAGAAATGTTCTATATTATTGTCTTGAAGATATCCTGCACAGTAAGGTTCTTCTATTCTGAAATAGCCTTTTCCCAGTCTGAGAAGTTTCTTATTACTGGGAATTTTCAATTCCCTAGATATCTGACATTTTCTTGTTGGAGCCTTGAACATCTTATATGCATGTCTTCCTATCAGATTTTTATCCCACTCTGCTTTCCATTCATCTGTTATTAAATCTTTAATTAAGCTCTTAATCTCTGATTTACTCGCCCCTACATTTATTCGATATTCATCAGATCTACCTTTCTTGGCTTCTTTATTTGCCTTTTCATTTCCTTCTATGCCAACATAGTTGTGTGTGTGGGAAGGAGGAGGGTGGACGAGGATTGTGTTAAAGGGGGTGGGGAAGTTAGAGAAAGAAAGAAACAAACAAAAAGACATATTTGTATATACATACATATACATATCTATACATACATATATACACATATATACATAAACATATATGTGTATCTATGTTTGTATATATAGCTGGCAGACGCTGGCCACCTCATCATCCATTTCAACAAAACCTTCAAAATCTACTCCTTCGAATTCTGCCATTGGCGATGGACTGTCCGATGGGGCTAAAACGTCATGCTCTTGGGTTGTGACAAATCCACATTTCTTGAAACACTTCTGTATCGTTTCCGGCTGAACTTTATTCCAAGCAGAACTGATCCAGAGGACAGCATCCAGAGCGTTAACTGATGCAGCGGATGAAGTTGCTTCCACAGGCGGACCACAGATCTGTGTTTTAGTAATGACCCACTGCAGGAGCTGGGCCCGGTAGTGCATTTTAAATGTTTTGATGATGCCTTGGTCAAGAGGTTGGGTTTTTGAGGTCGTGTTTGGAGGCAGAAATTTCAGTGTCACGTTTGTGAGATGTTCCACTTGTGGGTGGCCAGGACAGTTGTCTACTGTCAGTAGAATAGACCATTTCTTCTTCTTCATTTCTCGGTCAATGCCTCTTACCCACTCCTCAAATAGGGCGCCAGTCATCCATGCGGATTTGTTTGATCTCCAAGTGACGGGGAGGTCTTCGGGCTTCAGGTTCTTGAATGCGCGTGGCTTTGCCGATTTATCAATCACCAAGGGCTTTAGTTTCTCTCCGGTTGAGCTAGCGCAAAGCATAACTGAAACGTTCTTTGGAAAGTTTTCCACTCTTACATTTGTCACCCTTCATGGCGAGGCTTCTGTCAGGCATCGCCTTGAAAAAGAGTCCGCACTCGTCAGCATTAAAGATGTCGTCGTCTTTGAAGCCTCTGGCGAAGTAAGGAAACTTTTTGATGAACCCTATTTTACAGCTTCTACTGGAACTTCATTGGATTCACCACACAACACTTTCTGGGAGATCGCGTGTCGCAGTTTAAATTTCTCGAGCCAACCACTTGATGCTTGGAAATCTTCTGCCACCCCGAATTCACTTGCGAATTTTTTAGCAACTTCTTGAATCATCGGCCCGGAGATTCGGGCGTTAACTGCCCTCATTTGTTTGAACCAGTTTAATGTGGCTTCATTGACTTCATCTAGGGGAGTTTTCCTCCTTTTCCGCTGTAGATCTCCGCTTTCCTTACCACATCTCTCCAAGTACCCATGTTTACGTTTTTGGATGTTGCTAACTGTGGTCTTGCTAACCCCAAAATGTTCTGCCGTCTTTAGTTGGCTGCTGCTTTCCAGAAAATGTAGAAGATCAACCTTTTCCTTCATTGTCAGCTCCTTGAGTTCTTTCCTTTGGGCCATCAAAAAGGTTAGGTTAATTTTGTCAACGATAAAGTGTATAAAACACAGTCTGAGAGAGAACTTACAGTTTAGTAGTTGAATTACTATCAACCGGCAGGGCAGTCATAGCAAGAATGAAGATGTTGCTTAGAAGTTGGTCTTTTTATACTGCATGTTTGCGAAAAAATCAAAGAGGTTAGGTTAATTTTCTTTGTCGGCAAGCATCATTCGAAAAGCGGTCAGAAAGCCTGTGCCGACAAAATTCAAAGTCACTGATTTTTTAAAAATCTGGTCAAGTAATAGAGGGTAAATTACTATTGTGTGTCATAGTCCAAATGATCAAGATACAACTTACAGAGGTGGTCAACTTATAGAGGTCGTCTTCCATTGAGTACATGTGATGCGTGTCCGGTATATGAAAATGTAGTCAACTTAGGGAGGTGGTAAAAGTTGGGAGGTGTCAACTATGGAGGTTCTACTGTATATATATATATATATATATATATATATATATATATATGTATATATATATATATATATATATATATATATATATATATATATATATATATATATATATATATATATATATATATATATATATAAAATCTCGCGTATAATACGCACAATTTTTACTCATTTTTGCCCGCTAAAACTCGGGTGCGTATTATACGCGAGTACTAAAAAATACGTCATTTTCGATTTCGAAAGTAACCTACATTGGAAAGTCTGTCAAGTTTTTGTCACAATTTAACAGTGAAAATGGCGCGAAATTGAATGTGCTCTGTGTTTTTTTATGTGTCAGACATTGTCGCAAAACACATTTCGCACTCTTGGTCTTCAATCCGTTTTGATATTAAGCTTGGTTGTGAAGTTTGTCGTTTTATTATTTTGAGCCCTAAAAATAAATTCGAAAAAATGTTATACTGCAGCAGAAAGCTCTTACTGGTAAAATATTGCAGAATCGGCCAGCAAGTCAACGTTTCTCCATTAACGAGTGTAACATTCGATTATGGCAAAAAAAAACAAAGAGGTGCTGCAAGTGTTGCCTAGTAAGAAAAATGCGAATCGTGGGTCACCACCAGATCTTCCAGACCTAGAAAAAACATTATTGGAGTGGGTAGTGGATAGAAGGTAACAAGGCATCGGTGTTTTATGCATTGAAATACGACTTAAAGCTCTGGAACTTACAAAATCTCGTACAGAAACAACAACATTTAAAGCGTCATATGGATGGGCAGTTAGTTTTATGAAGCGACATGGTCTTTCAGTCCAAAGTACCTAAAATGTAGGTGTTGCGTACCTATTTCTGTTTGTTATTATACTTTCAGTTTTTTAACAAATGTTTCATAAAATAAAATCTTGAAAAATTGTGGTGCGTATTATACACGAATTTCCACTTTACCAGAACATTTTGGACTAAATCAAGCATGCGTATTATATACGAGTGCGTTTATTACGCGAGATTTTACGGTATATATATATATATATATATATATATATATATATATATATATATATATATATATATATATATATATATATATATATATATATATATATATATATATATATATATATATGATAGGGTGGGCGAGATGATGATGAAGCTGTTGTGATATGTGATCACTTTCTTGCTCACTCGCAACCGACCCGAACAACAATAAAACTCTGATTCTAAGGCAGGGGCTGTGTTTATTTATACAACACAGTCAGTGACCAAACGCATAAAGCAAACATTAAACAAATAAAAAAACGCAAACAAAACACCCAGCCAGTGCTCAATTGCTAATCTGAAACAGACAAACAAAGCACCGACTAGTTAAAATCATAATAGTTAAAAAATGAGAAACACCATGCTCTCACCTGTCAAACTGTCCTCCGCCACGCTACGTGAAACATTCAACTATCATGCACACACACACTCACACACACACACACATGCATGTCGTCTAACGAGACTAGTATGGTGCTGTGCAAGAGGCTGGCAATCTCACCATTTAACATAGATTGCTACCGAAACCACTACTGCAAGAGCATTTGAATGCTTCATGCGGAGGCAAACCACATTGGTGGCCCCATGCTCCATCAGAAGCGAGAAGAGACATAATTTGTTCCCACATGGACCCACGTGCTCTCATAAATTACGCGACACAAAACAATAACTAAATAATAATGAAATATGCATAAAATAATATTAAACGATATGTACAATGAATACTCTCATTAATGAGCATAAACCAGTCTTTATATAAACCGCTAAGCCTAATCACTGAACTTAGTGCGCACGCGTAGTAATTGAGCTACACAAATAACACGCGCGATAGATGCTCTAGAAAGAGCGAAAACACAAATATAACACATAACTATTTCTAGGCTTTATTGTGGCCTAGTAATATATCTTCCTCTTGAAGATGTGGTAGAAAGGCACTGAACCACGGAGACCATGGTGATGATAAGATGGCGCTGAGAACGACAGACGAAATGGCTATGACAAGATGGCGCTGTCACATATTCCCCGCCTGATTTTGTTGTCTCAAAACCGCACTACCTCTGGCGCTTCAGTTGTAATCTCTCAGATCGTTGGTGCTGCGAATGATTCTTTCTGAGCGGCGATGTTTTGGGCTCAGATTCTGTAATTGGTACAACCCGGCTGGGGACCCTCTTGGTCGTCATATTCCTAGTTGTACGTTTCTGGGCTGGCAGTTGCTGTGGTCTCGAAGATTCGTCTACTTGTGCAGCGTCGTTGCTTGCTTGTGACTTCTTCTTGTCAGTGCTTGCAGCTGTCAACTTTGTAGGGGGATCGCTCCTGACGTGTTTTACACTCGTTTTGTGTGGACGGTGGCTTACGTTCCCCACAATCTGCTTTAGATGAGTTTCCTCTTCTGAACATTGAAGTGCCTGTCCTCCTATCTGATTAGGACAAGTTTCCTCCACTAAACGACGATCAATTTTCTCGACGCCCTTAGGGTGACAGTTGTCATGGCTATCTCTTGGCTTGCACCCTAAAGGCAACCTAGTTGTGGCAGTACGTCTAGGGAAAGAGTTCCCTGAGAGACAGGCGAATATTAAATGTTCTATAGACTTACACCTAAAGCATTGTTTCGGAAGCTGGCCTTGACGGCATTTGGCTGCCAAGTGGCTTGAGAACTCTCCGCAATTGTAGCACCTTATTTTTCTAAGCTTCCTCTGCGCCATGGGTCGCCTCCTTCTGCCCTTACATTCTTGGCCGCCAACGCCGCATACATAGACTGCTTCCATGACCTGCACTGATGGTTTGCTATCAAACTCCAATCGCTCCTTCCTGGCCAGATTCCTGAAACTCTGTCTGAAGATCTTGGTCTGATGTATGAATACATCAATACCTCCATCATCTGGCGTAATAAACTGCCATCCCCTGTCGACACTATACCACTTGCAAACCCCTTGTCATTTTGTTGATGCAACTGCGTTTGTTGGTACTACAACGCTTGCAGTTGTACGCTACAGCTTTCCTTGACAACAGCCTGACTCTCACATACACGAAGATATAGTTGAGGTTCCTGCTCATATACCCCCTTGTCGTGCTTTGGCTGTTTCCGCGGTTGGCATGGTGCTTTCTTTCTTTGCACCTCCTCTTGTGCCGGCGAACTGGTCTGTGATAGCTGTGCTAGCTGGGACTATAAGAGAGATACTTCTTCTTTGAGTTCCTCCTCTTCATTCTGAGCTTCTGCACTTGCTATCTGCACCAGTGTATCAGGCTTTTTGCCTTCACAGAAAACCGCAGATTTCCTTGGCCCCTGACTCACGGCCTGGAAATTCCTAGTCATCTCATTGACTAGTAGTCGCTCACTGTAGGCTTCTTCCACTACTTTGAGTAACTTCTCAGGGCTGGCCTTGGCTCCGCCACGTATCCGTAATTCTCTAGATACCGCTGGTGTAACGTTATTCCCGATAACGTCTACCTTATCTTTTGCATGAAAGGGCGCTACATTCCACACGGCCTCTACGTCTTTCATGAACTCTTGCCAAGTGGGACTTGCCTGTCCACCAAATCGCCTTACCTGCGGCACCGTCACGTATACTACCTTCACAGGTGCATTGCTCTGGCTTTCACTTTGCACAACTGGTGTTGGATCTGCATCCTCGCACTCCCCTCTGCTCGGAACACGTGTACTCCTCGAAGCCATCTTGCTGCAAGAATGCACTGCTGGGTGTTTACAATACAATATTTGCTCGTTTGCTGTTTGCTCGGTGTCACTGTCTGCCTATCCTGCCGACGACGCCAATTCTGATAGGGTGGGCGAAATGGGGATGTTGCTGTTGTGATATGTGATCACTTTCTGCGCACTCGCAACCGACCCCAACAATAATAAAACTCTGATTCTAAGGCAGGGGCTGTATTTATTTATACAACACAGTCAGTGACCAAACGCATAAAGCAAACATTAAACAAATAAAACAACTCAAACAAAACACCCAGCCATTGCTCAATTACTAATCTGAAACAGACAAACAAAGCCCGACTAGTTAAAATCATAATAGTTAAATAATGAGAAACACCAAGCTCTCACCTGTCAAACTGTCCTTCTTTCACGCTACGTGAAACATTCAACTATCATGCACACACACACGCACACACACACACATGCATGTCGTCTAGCGAGACTAGTATGATGCTGTGCGTGAGGCTGGCAATCTCACCATTTAACATAGATTGCTACCGAAACAAATTCTGCAAGAGCATCTGAATGCTTCATGCGGAGGCAAACCAGATTGGTGGAGCCATGCTCCATCAGAAGCGAGAAGAGACATAATTTGTTCCCACGTGGTCCCACGTGCTCTACTAAATTACCCGACACATAACAATAACTAAATAATAATGTAATATGCATAAAATAATATTAAACGATATGTACAACGTATAATCTCATTAATGAGCATAAACCACCACATCGCAACTGATCCACTTAAATATTCGTCCCTGCACTCTGAAGCATGTCGTACATGCCGACTAATGAGATTGGAAACTCATCATGTAAAACTCATTGTTACAGAAACAAACCACTGCCATAGCATACAAATGCTTCGTGCAGGCTTCTGTTGGATTCAGCCGCATCGGTGTCGCCCTGCCCCGCAATGAGCAAACAGGAACGTTTATGTCTCAAATGTGCTGGACGTACCACAAGTAGGGGTATCATATTTACAAGGCATCTTAATTACTATAACTGAATACATCACCTAAAGGAAATTTAAAACGAAAACTATCTCTTCCATTACTGAAGAAAATTACACTAACCTGCCTTCACCCACGTGTCAATTCACACAATATAAAATAGCGTAACATTACTAGGCCTATAACACGTGATAACTAAGAGTCTTAATCTAGACTCACTGGCGCCGTCTTTATGCACAGTGCATGATGCTTTTCATAAACACGTGGCTGCCATCTTGCCAACAGTTAATATTAGTAGAGACAGCTTTTCTGCCCGGCCTCACGAATTAAATAGGCTCCTGAAATAATTGCTCTTAAACTTTCACAGCTGTGATTTGGATTTACCGTGCCTAATAAAACCTATCACGTAATCTATCACTTCAAAACTAACTCTGATGTCCTAAAAGAAATCTATTCAGGAAACACATCTTTTTATTTTGTTAAACACTAGAACTGTGCCACGCCGAATACTGATAATAAAACTACAGAACACTAAAGCTAATCTGCTCTAAAATCAAACCCACGTGTTTAAGGCATCTACAGATCGACTCTGGTTTCTTTGGGGCAACTGACGAAGAGAGAGGCCTCTGCTGGCCAGGCACTTCGTTATTTAAGCCGCTAAGCCTAGTCACTGAACTTAGTGCGCGTGTGTAGTAATTGGGCCACACAAATAACACGCGCGATAGATGCTCTAGAAAGAGCGAAAACACAAATATAACACACAACTATTTCTAGGCTTTATTGTGGCCTAGTAATACGTATATCTTCCTCTTGAAGATGTGGTAGAAAGGCACTGAACCACGGAGACAATGGTTATGATAAGATAGCGCTGAGAACGACAGACGAAATTGCTTCGACAAGATGGCGCTGTCACACATTCCCCGCCTGATTTTGTTGTCGTTCCGACAACAGCACTACCTCTGGCGCTTCAGTTGTAATCTCTCAGATCGTTGGTGTTGCACACGATTCTTTCTGAGCTGCGATGCTTTGGGCTCAGATTCTGTAATTGGTACAACCCGGCTGGGGACCCTCTTGGTCGTCATGTTCCTAGTTGTACGTTGCTGGGCTCGCAGTTGCTGTGGTCTGGAAGATTCGTCTACTTGTGCAGCGTCGTTGCTTGCTTGTGGCTTCTTCTTGTCAGTGCTTGCAGCTGTCGACTTTGTAGGGGATCGCTCCTGAAGTGTTTTACACTCGTTTTGTGTGGACAGTGGCTTACGTTCCCCACACTCTGCTTTAGATGAATTTCCTCTTCTGAACATTGATGTGCCTTTCCTCCTATCTGCTTAGGACGAGTTTCCTCCACTAAAGGACGACCAATTTTCTCGACGCCCTTTGGGTGACAGTTGTCATGGCCATTTCTTGGCTTGCACCCTAAAGGCAGCCTAGCTGTGGCAGTACGTCTAGGGAAAGAGCTCCTTGAGGGACAGGCGAATATTAAATGTTCTATAGACTTGCACCTAAAACATTGTTTCGGAAGCGGGCCTTGAGGGCATTTGGCTGCCAAGTGGCCTGAGAACTCTCCACATTGTAGCACCTTATTTTTATAGGCTTCCTCTGTGCCGTGGGTCGCCTCCTGCTGCCCTTACATTCTTGGCCGCCAACGCCGCATACATAGACTGCTTCCATGACCTGGACAGATGGTTTACTATCAAACTCCAATTGCACGTTCCTTGCCAGACTCCTGAATCCCTTTCTGAAGATCTTGGTCTGATGTTCGAATACATCAATACCTCCATCATCTGGCGTAATAAACCCCCATCCCCTGTCGACACTATACCACTTGCAAACCCCTTGTTGCCTTGTTGATGCAACTGCGTTTGTTGGTACTGCCAGCGTACAGCTTTCCTTGACAACAGCCGGACTCTCACATACACGAAGGTCTAGTTGAGGTTCCTGCTCACATACCCCCTCGTCGTGCTTTGGCTGTTTCCGCGGTTGGCATGGTGCTTTCTTTCTTTGCACCTCCTCTTGTGCCGGCGAACTGGTCTGTGATAGCTGTGCTAGCTGAGACTATAAGATTCTCTAGATACCGCTGGTGTAACGTTATTCCCGATAACGTCTGCCTTATCTTTTGCATAAAAGGGCGCTACATTCCACACGGCCTCTACGTCTTTCATGAACTCTTGCCAAGTGGGACTTGCCTTACCACCAAATCGCCTTACCTGCGGCACCGTCACGCATACTACCTTCACAGGCGCATTGCTCTGGCTTTTACTTTGCACAACTGGTGTTGGATCTGCATCCTCGCACTCCCCTCTGCTCGGAACACGTGTACTCCTCGAAGCCATCTTGCTGCAAGAATGCACTGCTGGGTGTTTACAATACAATATTTGCTCGTTTGCTGTTTGCTCGGTGTCACTGTCTGCCTATCCTGCCGACGACGCCAATTGTGATAGGGTGGGCAAGATGGTGATGATGCTGTTGTGATATGTGATCACTTTCTTGCACACTCGCAACCGACCCCAACAACAATAAAACTCTGATTCTAAGGCAGGGGCTGTATTTATTTGTACAACCCAGTCAGTGACCAAACGCATAAAGCAAACATTAAACAAATAAAACAACGCAAACAAAAAACACAGCCAGTGCTCAATTACTAATCTGAAACAGATAAACAAAGCACCAACTAGTTAAAATCATAATAGTTAAATAATGAGAAACACCATGCTCTCACCTGTCAAACTGTCCTCCGCCACGCTACGTGAAACATTCAACTATCATGCACACACACTCACACACACACACACACACACACACACACACATGCATGTCGTCTAACGAGACTAGTATGGTGCTGTGCATGAGGCTGGCAATCTCACCATGTAACATAGATTGCTACCGAAACCACTACTGCAAGAGCATCTGAATGCTTCATGCGGAGGCAAACCACATTGGTGGCCCCATGCTCCATCGTTAATGACTATAACTAAATACATCACCTAAAGGAAACTTAACACGAAAACTATCTCGTCCATTACTGAAGAAAATTACATTAACCTGCCTTCACCCACGTGTCAATTCACACAATATAAAATAGCGTAACACTACTAGGCCTATAACACGTGATAACTAAGAGTGTTAATCTAGACTCACTGGTGCCGTCTTTATGCACAGTGCATGATGCTTTTCATGAACACGTAGCTGTCATCTTGCCAACAGTTAATATTAGTAGAGACAGCTTTTCTGCCTGGCCTCACGAATTAAATAGGTCCCTACTATATTCGCTTCTCTTGCCCGGTCTAACGAATGAAATAACTGCTCTTAAACTCTCACAGCTGTGATTTGGACTTAACGTGCCTAATAAAACCTTTCCCTTAATCTATCACTTCAAAACTAACTCTGATGTCCTAAAAGAAATCTCCTCGGGAAACACATCTATTTATTTTGTTAAACACTAGAACTGTGCCACGCTGAATACTGATAATAAAACTACAGAACACTAAAGCTAATCTGCTCTAAAATTAAACTCACGTATTCAAGGCATCTACAGATTGACTCTGGTTTCTTTGGGGCGATTGACGAAGAGAGAGGCCTCTGCTGGCCTGGCACTTCTTTATATAAGCCGCTATGCCTAATCACTGAATTTAGTGCGTGCGCGTAGTAATTGGGCCACACAAATAACACGCGCGATAGATGCTCTAGAAAGTGCAATAACATAAATATAAATAACAACTATTTCTAGGCTTTATTGTGGCCTAGTAATACGTATATCTTCCTCTTGAAGATGTGGTAGAAAGGTACTGAACCACGGACACAATGGTGATGATAAGATAGCGCTGAGAACGACAGACGAAATGGCTATGACAAGATGGCGCTGTCACACATTCCCCGCCTGATTTTGTTGTCGTTCCGACAACAGCACTATCTCTGGCGCTTCAATTGTAATCTTTTAGATCGTTGGTGTTGCGCATGATTCTTTCTGAGCGGCGATGCTTTGGACTCAGATTCTGTAATCGGTACAACCCGGCTGGGGACCCTCTTGGTCGTCATGTTCCTAGTTGTACGTTGCTGGGCTGACAGTTGCTGTGGTCTGGAAGATTCGTCTACTTGTGCAGCGTCGTTGCTTGCTTGTGGCTTCTTCTTGTCAGTGCTTGCAGCTGTCGACTTTGTAGGGGATCGCTCCTGAAGTGTTTTACACTCGTTTTGTGTGGACAGTGGCTTACGTTCCCCACAATCCGCTTTAGATGAATTTCCTCTTCTGAACATTGATATGCCTTTCCTCCTATCTGCTTAATACGAGTCTCCTCCACTAAACGACGATCAATTTTCTCGACGCCCTTAGGGTAACAGTTGTCATGGCCATTTCTTGGCTTGCACCCTAAAGGCACCCTATCTGTGGCAGTACGTCTAGGGAAAGAGCTCCTTGAGGCACAGGCGATTATTAAATGTTCTATAGACTTGCACCTAAAGCATTGTTTCGGAAGCGGGCCTTGAGGGCATTGGGCTGCCAAGTGGCTTGAGAACTCTCCACATTGTAGCACCTTATTTTTCTAGGCTTCCTCTGTGCCGTGGGTCGCCTCCTGCTGCCCTTACATTCTTGGCCGCCAACGCCGCATACATAGACTGCTTCCATGACCTGGACAGATGGTTTACTATCAAACTCCAATTGCACGTTCCTTGCCAGACTCCTGAATCCCTTTCTGAAGATCTTGGTCTGATGTTCGAATACATCAATACCTCCATCATCTGGCGTAATAAACCCCCATCCCCTGTCGACACTATACCACTTGCAAACCCCTTGTCGCCTTGTTGATGCAACTGCGTTTGTTGGTACTGCCAGCGTACAGCTTTCCTTGACAACAGCCGGACTCTCACATACACGAAGGTCTAGTTGAGGTTCCTGCTCACATACCCCCTCGTCGTGCTTTGGCTGTTTCCGCGGTTGGCATGGTGCTTTCTTTCTTTGCACCTCCTCTTGTGCCGGCGAACTGGTCTGTGATAGCTGTGCTAGCTGAGACTATAAGAGAGATACTTCTTCTTTGAGTGCCTCCTCTTCATTCTGAGCTTCTGCACTTGCTATCTGCACCAGTGTATCAGGCTTTTTGCCTTCACAGAAAACAGCAGATTTCCTTGGCCCCTGACTCATGGCCTGGAAATTCCTAGTCATCTCATTGACTAGTAGTCGCTCACTGTAGGCTTCTTCCACTACTTTGAGTAACTTCTCATGGCTGGCCTTGGCTCCGCCACGTATCCGTAATTCTCTAGATACCGCTGGTGTAACGTTATTCCCGATAACGTCTGCCTTATCTTTTGCATAAAAGGGCGCTACATTCCACACGGCCTCTACGTCTTTCATGAACTCTTGCCAAGTGGGACTTGCCTTACCACCAAATCGCCTTACCTGCGGCACCGTCACGCATACTACCTTCACAGGCGCATTGCTCTGGCTTTTACTTTGCACAACTGGTGTTGGATCTGCATCCTCGCACTCCCCTCTGCTCGGAACACGTGTCCTCCTCGAAGCCATCTTGCTGCAAGAATGCACTGCTGGGTGTTTACAATACAATATTTGCTCGTTTGCTGTTTGCTCGGTGTCACTGTCTGCCTATCCTGCCGACGAAGCCAATTGTGATATGGTGGGTAAGATGATGATGATGCTGTTGTGATATGTGATCACTTTCTTGCACACTCGCAACCGACCCCAACAACAATAAAACTCTGATTCTAAGGCAGGGGCTGTATTTATTTGTACAACCCAGTCAGTGACCAAACGCATAAAGCAAACATTAAACAAATAAAACAACGCAAACAAAAAACACAGCCAGTGCTCAATTACTAATCTGAAACAGATAAACAAAGCACCAACTAGTTAAAATCATAATAGTTAAATAATGAGAAACACCATGCTCTCACCTGTCAAACTGTCCTTCTTTCACGCTACGTGAAACATTCAACTATCATGCACACACACTCTCACACACACACACACACACACATGCATGTCGTCTAACGAGACTAGTATGGTGCTGTGCATGAGGCTGGCAATCTCACCATGTAACATAGATTGCTACCGAAACCACTACTGCAAGAGCATCTGAATGCTTCATGCGGAGGCAAACCACATTGGTGGCCCCATGCTCCATCGTTAATGACTATAACTAAATACATCACCTAAAGGAAACTTAACGAAAACACCATTACTGAAGAAAAAACTATAACCTCTTCCATTCACACAATATAAAATAGCGTAAAACTAGGCCTTAACACGTGATAACTAACCTGTTAATGCAGACTCACTGGCGCCGTCTTTATGCACAGTGCATGATGCTTTTCATGAACACGTAGCTGTCATCTTGCCAACAGTTAATATTAGTAGAGACAGCTTTTCTGCCTGGTAACTCTGATGTCCTAAAAGAAATCTCCTCGGGAAACACATCTATTTATTTTGTTAAAACCTTTCCCTTAACTATCACTTCAAAACTAACTGTGCCATCTCCTCGGAAACACATCTATTTATTTTGTTAAACACTAGAACTGTGCCACGCTGAATAATAACTAAAACAGAACACTAAAGCTAATCTGCTCTAAAATTAAACTCACGTATTCAAGGCATCTACAGATTGACTCTGGTTTCTTTGGGGCGATTGACGAAGAGAGAGGCCTCTGCTGGCCTGGCACTTCTTTATATAAGCCGCTATGCCTAATCACTGAATTTAGTGCGTGCGCGTAGTAATTGGGCCACACAAATAACACGCGCGATAGATGCTCTAGAAAGTGCAATAACATAAATATAAATAACAACTATTTCTAGGCTTTATTGTGGCCTAGTAATACGTATATCTTCCTCTTGAAGATGTGGTAGAAAGGTACTGAACCACGGACACAATGGTGATGATAAGATAGCGCTGAGAACGACAGACGAAATGGCTATGACAAGATGGCGCTGTCACACATTCCCCGCCTGATTTTGTTGTCGTTCCGACAACAGCACTATCTCTGGCGCTTCAATTGTAATCTTTTAGATCGTTGGTGTTGCGCATGATTCTTTCTGAGCGGCGATGCTTTGGACTCAGATTCTGTAATCGGTACAACCCGGCTGGGGACCCTCTTGGTCGTCATGTTCCTAGTTGTACGTTGCTGGGCTGACAGTTGCTGTGGTCTGGAAGATTCGTCTACTTGTGCAGCGTCGTTGCTTGCTTGTGGCTTCTTCTTGTCAGTGCTTGCAGCTGTCGACTTTGTAGGGGATCGCTCCTGAAGTGTTTTACACTCGTTTTGTGTGGACAGTGGCTTACGTTCCCCACAATCCGCTTTAGATGAATTTCCTCTTCTGAACATTGATATGCCTTTCCTCCTATCTGCTTAATACGAGTCTCCTCCACTAAACGACGATCAATTTTCTCGACGCCCTTAGGGTAACAGTTGTCATGGCCATTTCTTGGCTTGCACCCTAAAGGCACCCTATCTGTGGCAGTACGTCTAGGGAAAGAGCTCCTTGAGGCACAGGCGATTATTAAATGTTCTATAGACTTGCACCTAAAGCATTGTTTCGGAAGCGGGCCTTGAGGGCATTGGGCTGCCAAGTGGCTTGAGAACTCTCCACATTGTAGCACCTTATTTTTCTAGGCTTCCTCTGTGCCGTGGGTCGCCTCCTGCTGCCCTTACATTCTTGGCCGCCAACGCCGCATACATAGACTGCTTCCATGACCTGGACAGATGGTTTACTATCAAACTCCAATTGCACGTTCCTTGCCAGACTCCTGAATCCCTTTCTGAAGATCTTGGTCTGATGTTCGAATACATCAATACCTCCATCATCTGGCGTAATAAACCCCCATCCCCTGTCGACACTATACCACTTGCAAACCCCTTGTCGCCTTGTTGATGCAACTGCGTTTGTTGGTACTGCCAGCGTACAGCTTTCCTTGACAACAGCCGGACTCTCACATACACGAAGGTCTAGTTGTCTTTGAGTGCCTCCTCTTCATTCTGAGCTTCTGCACTTGCTATCTGCACCAGTGTATCAGGCTTTTTGCCTTCACAGAAAACAGCAGATTTCCTTGGCCCCTGACTCATGGCCTGGAAATTCCTAGTCATCTCATTGACTAGTAGTCGCTCACTGTAGGCTTCTTCCACTACTTTGTGTAACTTCTCATGGCTGGCATTGGCTCCGCCACGTATCCGTAATTCTCTAGATACCGCTGGTGTAACGTTATTCCCGATAACGTCTACCTTATCTTTTGCATGAAAGGGCGCTACATTCCACACGGCCTCTACGTCTTTCATGAACTCTTGCCAAGTGGGACTTGCCTGTCCACCAAATCGCCTTACCTGCGGCACCGTCACGCATACTACCTTCACAGGCGCATTGCTCTGGCTTTCACTTTGCACAACTGGTGTTGGATCTGCATCCTCGCACTCCCCTCTGCTCGGAACACGTGTCCTCCTCGAAGCCATCTTGCTGCAAGAATGCACTGCTGGGTGTTTACAATACAATATTTGCTCGTTTGCTGTTTGCTCGGTGTCACTGTCTGCCTATCCTGCCGACGAAGCCAATTGTGATATGGTGGGTAAGATGATGATGATGCTGTTGTGATATGTGATCACTTTCTTGCACACTCGCAACCGACCCCAACAATAATAAAACTCTGATTCTAAGGCAGGGGCTGTATTTATTTGTACAACCCAGTCAGTGACCAAACGCATAAAGCAAACATTAAACAAATAAAACAACGCAAACAAAAAACACAGCCAGTGCTCAATTACTAATCTGAAACAGATAAACAAAGCACCAACTAGTTAAAATCATAATAGTTAAATAATGAGAAACACCATGCTCTCACCTGTCAAACTGTCCTTCTTTCACGCTACGTGAAACATTCAACTATCATGCACACACACTCACACACACACACACACACACACACATGCATGTCGTCTAACGAGACTAGTATGGTGCTGTGCATGAGGCTGGCAATCTCACCAAGTAATATAGATTGCTACCGAAACCACTACTGCAAGAGCATCTGAATGCTTCATGCGGAGGAAAACCACATTGGTGGCCCCATGCTCCATCGTTAATGACTATAACTAAATACATCACCTAAAGGAAACTTAACACGAAAACTATCTCGTCCATTACTGAAGAAAATTACATTAACCTGCCTTCACCCACGTGTCAATTCACACAATATAAAATAGCGTAACACTACTAGGCCTATAACACGTGATAACTAAGACTCACAGCTGTGATTTGGACTTAACGTGCCTAATAAAACCTATCCCTTAATCTATCACTTCAAAACTAACTCTGATGTCCTAAAAGAAATCTCCTCGGGAAACACATCCATTTATTTTGTTAAACACTAGAACTGTGCCACGCTGAATACTGATAATAAAACTACAGAACACTAAAGCTAATCTGCTCTAAAATTAAACTCACGTATTCAAGGCATCTACAGATTGACTCTGGTTTCTTTGGGGCGATTGACGAAGAGAGAGGCCTCTGCTGGCCAGGCACTTCTTTATATAAGCCGCAATGCCTAATCACTGAACTTAGTGTGCGTGCATAGTAATTGGGCCACACAAATAACACGCGCGATAGATGCTCTAGAAAGTGCGAAAACAAATATAAATAACAAATATTTCTAGGCTTTATTGTGGCCTAGTAATACACTTCCTCTTGAAGATGTGGTAGAAAGGCACTGAACCACGGAGACAATGGTGATGATAAGATGGTGCTGAAAACGACAGACAAAATGGCTATGACAAGATGGCGCTGTCATATATATCTTATATATATATATATATATATATATATATATATATATATATATATATATATATATATATATATATATATATATATATATATATATATATATATATATATATATATGCCTTTAACACCATATTACAAACATCACGCACATTATTCAAATACAAGGCTACATTGAAATACAGATAAAAGTCATATACACTCGTTCACACATATTCCTACCAAAGGTCTACTTTCATTAACATAATAATAAAACAGCCAACGTGACATATATACATTCATGATTAAAATGTTAGGCAATGCTGTGTGATTTTTTCCCCTGAATTTAAAGGTATGAGCAGTACAATACCAGCGTCAAAGACTTCCCACGAACACACTTAGGGGTCAGTGAGCAAGGTCAGACCTTGACACTTTAACGACATCTAGAACTGTGGTCAACATGACATCCAGCGAATATATGAGTAGTTTTAAAGGTCGAGCTTAAGTTCTTGAGAGGAAAGGGGGACTGTGAAAAGGAGGGGGCACAGAAGGCCGGAAGCGGACTTACAAAATGTTAGGATAGACAGAGAACGAGATAGTAGTGAGACGGAGGGAGGGCCGTTGGGGAAAGGAAGAGTCGCTTTACGAATCAAGGCTGCCTCGCTATGGAAGTGGTACCATCTCAGTGGCTATTGATAAAACTCTCTGACGAATAATGTGCAGAAATAAACCAGGGTTGAAAATACGATGATTAAACATGGCAAGATTCCGAAAACACCAAATCTGATTCCGAAATTATGAATAAAATAATCAAGATCAATGTGTGTGTGTGTTATCTTCTGCTTTCGGAATTATGTTTAACATGATTGCTTTGTCGATATCTAATTTTTGTGTTGTTTGTAAATCGATGATTTCCTGCAGTAGTTTCATTGTAGGTGTGGTTGTACTGCATTCAAAAAACAAATGACCTTCTGTTTCTAGCTGACATTTTGTTATTTGGTTGGATCTGTGGGCTTCTCGTTTTGTTGTGGGTGTCATGTTGTATATTAGTCTAAAAGGGACCTCTCTTGCTTTTGCAGTGATTTTTGGGTTGTGCAAATTAGTGAAGGTTTCGGTGTAATTGTTTATAGCATATTTCTGTCCTCTTTTAATTCTTAGGTGTAATGGTGGTGCTTGGAGTTTAACTAAATGTTTATATATTGCATTTGTTTTCTGGTGAATTAATTTTTCATGTCCTTGGATGGCTTGTATGCATGTCTTATAAAATGAGGGCATAGGGCCGAAGTGAGGGCGGATTGCTTTGTTCGGTGGTCTCAGTTTGGAAAGTCTGAGTCACATGTAATAATGAGCTAGTGTGTGTCATTCTGGGTGTTTGATGATGCTACCTGTGTGTTTAATTCTGAGTGCCTGGATCTTTGCTTCTATGTCTTGAAGGGCAGTCCCTCCGTGTTTCTTTTCTTGTATAAGTGTCCTTTCTTTAATGCTGTAAATTGTGCGACCAAAAACGAATGCTCTGACCTGTTTGTTTAAATCCGTGATAGTCTATTTTGGGGGGTCGAAAACTGTGGCAGTGTAAAGTAGCTTAGGGAAAATGTATGTATTTACAATTAAACTTCGTCCAAAAATCGTTGTTATTTTGTACTTGTATCTGTGCAGCATGTTTCGTATTTTGGATGTTAGATTTTTCCTTGTGTCTCTGTGTGTGCGATTTGGGTGTGAGGGAAAGGTTATACCATATATTTTGATGTTGTTTGTTGGTGCTAGTCCAAAGGGAAAGTCTGCTTTGTTCTTCCATTTGCCTATGCCCATTATTGTTGATTTTTGAACATTTACTTTTGCTCCGCTACCTTTGCTAAAGTCTGTGAATGTGTTTAGGATAATTTCTATAGACTTTTTGTTTGGTGGGGAAAAGATGGTGTCGTCTGCATAGGCGAGCAACTTCTGTTCACCTTTCCCTTGTATGAAAGTGCGCTAATAGAGCTGTCTTTTCTAATGTTCTCTAGTAGTGGTTCTAGTGCAAGAACATACAGTAAAAGAGAGATCTTGTTAGCCTGAAGGTGTTAGTTAAAGTAGGATTTACTAACACTTTGCTCACGGGCTTCATGTACATAATATTAATCCATTGTCAGAAGTGTTCACCTATGTTGCAATGTAGTAATGTTTTGTGGAGGTATGAGTGTGATATTCTGTCAAAGGCTTTCTCCTGGTTAAGGGAAAAAACCGAAGACTGACAATCCTTATGAAATGTGTGTGTTGATGGATGTTTCTGTGCTGGACGCTACACAACTGGTCTTCGTGTATGAGGGTCGCCATGAACTGTTTTAGTTTGTTAGAGCTTTTGTTAAAATTTTATAATCTATGTTTAAGAGTGATATTGGTCTGTAGTTTTTAAGGAGTGTTTTCACGGAGATTGGTTTTGGTATTAGTGTGATGTAAGACATGTTTAGGCTTGATGGAAGTTCCTTATTCTCAAAGGCTTCTTTGTATACTTGTAGTAAAAGAGGCCCTAGGGTAGGAAAGAAGTGTTGGTAAAATTCTGTCGTAAGTCCTCCAGGTCCTGGTGATTTGTCTTTTTGCTGAAAGTGTCTTTCGCCCGATTGCTTGTTATAGGACAGTAATGATTGGTTCGTGGTTATTGCAAGGTGTCACATGAAACTGGCCACCTGGTGTTTCACTAATCTAATACTCCAACTTCTGTAATATCTCTGGTAAAGACAAATTCCGGCTAGTTATCATGCCATTACAGGGAGGTAGATAATAAATTAGTCAGGCAGGAAGGTAGGATGTCAGGTCTTCATGTAGTCATGTAAGTAAGTAAGATGAGTTGCAAAGTAAAATAGGCAGATAGTTAGTGCAATACTTAGCACTATTCGCAGAACAGCTGCTTTTGTAAACTGCGGCGCAGTAGCATTATTTGCGGAAAAGCTGCTTTCTTAGCGGCATAAATTCTATAATATCCCATAGAATTTTCATCACAGTTGGGCTAACTTGCTGGCTGACTGGTTTGCTGGCTGGCTGGTTGTCTGCCTGGCTAGATGCATGCCTGCCTGCCTGCCTGCCTGGATGGCTGGCTGGCTAGTTGGCCGCCTGGCTGGCTGCTGCCTGTATTGCTGCCTGGCTTCCTGGTTGCTGGCTGGCTGGCTAGATGCATGGCTGGCTGGTTGGTTGCTTGGCTTGCTGGCTAGCTGCCTGGCTAGATGCATGCCTCGCTAGCTGGCTGTCTGGCTAGATGCATACCTGGCTAGCTGGCTTGATGGTTGGCATATCATGTCATGTCTTGTATTGTCTTGTCTTACCTTGTCTTGTCTAATCTATCTATGTATCTATGTATCTATGTATCTATGTATCTATCTATCTATCTATCTATCTATCTATCTATCTATCTATCTATCTATCTATCTATCTATCTATCTATCTATCTATCTATCTATCTATCTATCTATCTATCTATCTATCTATCTATTTATCTATTTATCTATCTATCTATCTATCTATCTATCTATCTATCTATCTATCTATCTATCTATCTATCTATCTATCTATCTATCTATCTATCTATCTATCTACCTATCTATCTATCTATCTATCTATCTACCTACCTACCTATCTATCTATCTATCTATCTATCTATCTATCTATCTATCTATCTATCTATCTATCTATCTATCTATCTATCTATCTATCTATCTATCTATCTATCTATCTATCTATCTATCTATCTATCTATCTATCTATCTATCTATCTATCTATCTATCTATCTATCTATCTATCTGTCTATCTATCTATCTATCTATCTATCTATCTATCTATCTATCTATCTATCTATCTATCTATCTATCTATCTATCTATCTATCTATCTATCTATCTATCTATCTATCTATCTATCTATCTATCTATCTATCTATCTAGCTATCTATCTATCTATCTATCTATCTATCTATCTATCTATCTATCTATCTATCTATCTATCTATCTATCTATCTATCTATCTATCTATCTATCTAGTTATTTATCTATTCTTAGATATAATTTTCACCCCAGTTGTCATCTTTGTGACAGCACAAACCCGAGAGTGTCGTTCGCCCGATTGCTTGTCACAAAACAGTAAAGATTGGTTCGTGGTTATTGCAATGTGTCACATGAAACTGGCCACCTGGTGTTTCACTAATCTAATACTCCAACTTCTGTAATATCTCGCTGGCTGCCTGGCTTGCTGGTTGCCTGGCTGGCTTGCTAGATGCATGGATGGCTGGCTGGTTGCTTGGCTGCCTGACTAGCTAGATGCATACCTGGCTAGCTGGCTTGCTGGTGGGCCATATCATGTTATGTCATATCTTGTCTTGTCTTGTCTAATCTATCTATCTATCTATCTATCTATCTATCTATCTATCTATCTATCTATCTATCTATCTATCTATCTATCTATCTATCTATCTATCTATCTATCTATCTATCTATCTATCATCTATCTATCTATCTATCTATCTATCTATCTATCTATCTATCTATCTATCTATCTATCTATCTATCTATCTATCTATCTATCTATCTATCTATCTATCTATCTATCTATCTATATGTGAAATTCTTTTGTTTGTAATTTTGTTAAATTCACGTGTAAATATTGTGTTTTTTTCTGTTTGGAACGATGGTTGGAGCGTTCATCGTGTGCTGCCACCATTTTTCGATATATCGAAAACTACTTAAACATTTGTAACACATTCCAAACTCTGACGGTGACATTCTGGCTAGTGAACAATAGACAATGCTAAATCACAGGGCTTGTCCGTCTTCAAGCATGTAATGTGACAATGGCGAGCGGGGAGAACAGCGTCGTCGTATCAGCGACAGTAAAACCACCCAGAGATGGAAGATTACGTCACTGTACAGTCACTAAATGCTACTGCCTTAACAAAGAAAAGGCAGTACAAAGAAAACTTGATACCTGGAACAACCCTCCACATCTAACCATCAAACAAAAGAACTAGGGTCAATGTTGCTCTGTTGAATTTTGCAACAGCCAACATTGCGAAATTTTCAAATACACTTGCCTAGAATACTACAAAAAGCTGTTCTATTGAAACCCGGAGCGATCAACTAAACGCTACTGTTTAGGATAAAATAAGCATGGACCTCCTCACAATACATCTGCACCAGATTAAAAATAAAGTTTTAGCTCAAGGAGCGTCAGAGTGTGTACAGACAGGGTTAGACGTCGAATTTTCTCACCTCCAAAGATCAGCTCTAGATTGAACCATCATTGTAACTGATCCTACATCTTCTCCTACAGTGATAGGAGACAAATCTACCAACGCACAATCTCAGCTAACCATTGAAGCCAGTCTACCTACCCCTAATCTAACAACGCCAACCTGTGATCCAACACCACCACTTTCGATCCAATACTACCTATATTTGATCCAACAGGACCCACCTTTAATGGACCGACAGCTCAAAAGCCCACAATAAATTATCTAGAAGTTCACATCAACCAACCCAATGAAGTCAGTGTAAAGCACACGTTGAATAATGCATTCATCACTTCTTCAGATAACCCACCCAATATGAACGAGACCAACCCATCCTGCCTCCCAGATACAGATACTTTCCAAGTCAGTGTAAACCACACTTTGAATGATGTATTCACCAATTCTTCAGATCCCTCAGATAATCCACCCAATACGAACGAGACCACCCCATCCTGCCTCCCAGATACAGCTACTTTCCAAGTTAGTGTAAACCACACTTTGAATGATGTATTCACCAATTTTTCAGATCCCTCAGATAACCCATCCAATATGAACGAGACCAACCCATCATGCCTCCCAGATACAGCTACTTTCCTAACAAAAGTGCCTGTCCATAGCGCAGATGTCTTCTCATGCTTCACAAAATATATACTAACAAATGAGTGTGATATGGAACAACTAAACCAACGAACAGAGAAACACTTCAGTCAGGCGCTGGAAACTATCATTGAAAGTTCTCTAAAAACGTGATTGATAAATTCAAGTAGGATATAGAAAGCTCACTGAAAACAGAGCATGAAACACTGAGACGTGAAGTTATGGCTCTCCGCAGATAAAACACAAGGTTGGTTCATCACCTAGACCACCTACCTATTTCAAGTAATAAGAAAAAGGAAAATGGGGAGGTGACAGACAGCCCAAGAGAAGCAATTCATCATGAATTTCCAGTTTCACCACTTAACTTACCCACCCCTTCTCCAATACACATTCCTCAAAACAAAGCAAGCCCAGGACAGCACCATAACGTTAAAAGCCATTAGGACATTAGCAGCGATGTAGGAAGAAGATAACGACCAATTAAAACACTCCCAATTGAGGTAACAATTAGGAAACGACTTGGAAATCCGTCAACCCCATCTACACAAGCAGATTCGTAATCAGCAACCTCAGAAGGAGATGACAGGGCACAGAAATTCCCATGTCACTTGACACAAGATTCCGCTGACCACCTACTGCAAGACAGCCAGCAATGGCACCAACAACGCCGTCGCACACGACCTCAACCACATACTGATCGTCACATTCCTCACAACACAACTAACATTATTACCGGGGACTCATTGCTAAATGGCATTCACAGCGATCGAATGTCCACAACACCAGGGCAAATAGTCACTGTTATACCATTACCGGGAGCCGGAATAGTAGGAGTTGCCAATGAAATAAGCCGTCTCAACAGAAACACCAACTTAAAGAAAACAAGAATACACGTAGGGGTAAACGACAGCACAAATGGACCCACTCTTAACCTATCAGATATCTCCTGAATGATTGACACCATAAAGAAAAATTTCCCAACACATCCACATATATTTCGTTTATTATCCCACCCAGCTGCGGTAAAGCGCGCCACACAGTGGATATCAACAACAAGGTGCTTTAAAATTTTCTTAAAAACATAACATGTCTTTCATAAACAACACACCATTTTTCACATCTAAGTCAGGTGGGCCAAAATAACTGCTATACAGAGATCAAGTGCACATTCTAAACTATTGACCAGCTACATAGCCAAAAATTTTAAGTTTCCTCAAAGGACACACCAGAAACACACATATTCATCCACCTGAGACACAAATTATACACTTAACTCAGTAAACTCAGGCACAGCCGCTCATAACCATCAATCACCATCCTCAGCTGACATTCATTTATCTAGAAAAGCTACACATAAGCATACCTCCCACGCTAATCTTTATGACCAAATGTATCCCCCACTACCCACACGACAGACACGCTAGCCACTAACTGCACAACAGACACCACTAAAAAGATGGAAAGACTGGACTACAAGTAACAACCATTCCTCCCATAAATCACTTAATCGCAACGCAGAAACTACCGCAAGAAAATGGGAGTTTCCTCGCCCTGTCTCCACCCACCCAGAACGGAATTCTCACAGTTCATCCGTTTTACGGCAACTTACTCAATATAGTCCAGAAATATTAATGCAGGTTCTTCAGATGTCTATATACGGATCTACAGAACAAGATTAAAACCAAGCAATGCCTAATCTACTAACTTAAAACTGTTTTTAAAACACGCTTGCAGTTTAATATTCGACCTGACGCGTTCTCTTCGCAAGCACTTTAGCGTTCTTTGTCCTGAGATAAAAGACAATCTCACATAGTTGAGTATCAGCGTGAAACTTTAACTGTCACGTTTAGATGTAAGTTTTTTGGGGGTTTTTTTTTCTTTTCTTTACATTGTCTGTTTTTAAAATACAAAAATTTCTTTCTGTTGGAAACAGATTGTGCTTATAGCAAGTAAACCGATTTGTGTGTGTGCAAGAATTAAGTTACAGTAAACTGCTCACTTTAGAGAAGGGTGTATCTAAATTTGTTTTCAATTTTGTAATAACTCTATCGCATAATACTATTGTTTTATTCTTCTCATTATCTCTGTGCTTATTCCTCTCATTCCGGTCACCATTCTCTCTTACATCTCACGTATAACTTCAGTCTGTTTTATTGAGCAGTAATGGTGTGATAAGTTGTATGCCTGATTGTTTTGTGACAATTTTTATATACTGCAGACAATTCTCTTAGCTGAAATTGTATTAGTTTTAGTTTAATCAATTTTTTTATTAATTTAAATATTGTATTTCCTGCAATTTTTCTCCCTTAAATTCCACTTCATTGGGAAAGTACAATTAGTTTAAATTATTTGCGATTATTTGTGTGTGTGTGTGTGTAACTGCACTATTTAACTTGTTTTTTTAATATTTTTTAAAATTTTATTACAATTGTGCCCATGTCAGTTAAATGTGCAAGTAGTTATATTGACTTTATTTTTCATTTAGAGCTAATCCTTTATATGTTTCTGTTCAAGTGGTTACAGGCCTTCCGCCTGAGATGGAGATTCTTGAGTTTTGCAAATTTCCCTTTCCAGGTTCGTTTTTACCCTTTTAGGTTTAGTGATAAGCAATATATCGTATAATGGTTTTTAATTGACCCAACTGTAACGTTCCAAATAAAACAGTAATGCAAAAAATTTAACCAGAGTTTATTGAACGTCATTCGACAAGCACTGGTATTTACACAATGATTTGATCGTTTACTTACGCTTAAACAAATTAGTGAGTATATCCAATAGGAAAATATATCCAACAGAAAAAAAATAATGGTCTTGATAGTCCCAAAGACGGCGATCACCTAAACACTATAAAAGCTGCCTAGCAAAAATTTCTATCTATCTAATCTATCTTTCTCGCACATCTCTCCTTTTTATACAACTCCTTTTTCCCGCCATTTTTCACACGTGTCGCTCAATTTCCACACGTCTCTCTGTTTTCGACATTTTGCACACGTCATTCTGTTTTTTCGACATATTTCACACGCCTCTCTTTTCCACCGAAACAACGTCACACTTCCCACGCATAACACCCATTCATTATTATTTTCTGAGACTGCTCTACAATGCCTCTAACAGCCGTGACTGCTAGCTGAACATAAAATTATACTGCGTTTTGTGCAAATCCGCCCTATCTGTTTTTAATGTCTGTCATTCTTATATGTAGCATTATAGCACGTATAAATGCTAGTGTAGGCCAGCCGGTCACACAAGTCCCGGGGCAAAAAAATGCATCCCATGGAGAGACATTGTCGTCCTATCAACTAAAAATATCAAGTCCCTAACATAAATACTGGAGCAAAATATCAAATGGGGGTAAATACTTATGTGCCAATTGGCAATGGACAATGGTTGAGAACAATTTATGTTACTGGTACAAGTCATTGAATGGGGGTATACGCATGTGAGCCAAATGAAAAAAAAATTGTACAAGGTCTCAGTATACATGTGAGCAAACACATACACCCCCCCCCCCCCCCCCCCCAAAAAAAAAAAAATTGTGTTCGTAAAACGATGGGTCCCAGAAGATTTAAGAAGCGTAAAACGGGGGACACATACAAGTTGTTTATACACTTTGCCATAAAACAGTATGGGATATGGATAGCAATGTGCAATACGCAATATGTAAATGATATTCATGTATTAATTCAATACTTATGTAAATCTTTACTTAACAAAAGCTAGTAGTAATACATAAAAACATGGAGTTATGATATTCAATATACATAAACAATATAGGACTTAAGAACTTTTCTCAAGTCAACACATAAAAGGTTTGGTCATGCCAAACAAAACTCGAACTTTTAATCAATACTTCAGGACAATAATTGTATCCTAACCTAATACATATATCTGAATCGTGACTGATTAGAACTATATTTACGTTTGAAAATGACCTCCGCGATTGTCAACGAGAGCAGGGAATGCAACGCTGTCTAGATGTATGAGAACTATCATTGACGGCACAGTGTAGCGTCAACTAGGGGAGAGCGGGGGTATAATGAAATAGCTGAGGGGTTGCTGGAGGAATGTGAGGCGTGGGAGAGAAAAAAAAACTCGCATGGAGATGTACACAGTGAGTCTGTTTACTGGTGTCTCTGTGGTTACTTTATCATCGCCCACTGAGTAGCCGCGATATTATTTCTCTTGCGAATACAACTAAAACGTTGACAGATACTATTTATGTATATCAGATAAGTTATTCTAATTACTACAATGATGCAGATAAATACGACTAATTCTAAGAAGTGTGACTGTAAGACCATGACTTCCGGAATTCTGTACATTGTTCAATTCAGTTATGGGAGGGGTTGTGTCAACAGAGTGCAAGGATGGCAAGGTAAGAGGGGGGAGAAGAAGAAAAGTAGTTCCGGTTTGGATGGATGAATTGAGAAGTTGCCATTCCACGAAATAAAGGAAGTGAAATTGAATAGAAATATTCTCAGTGATAAATACATCTTTAGAACGGAAGATGTATGGAACGGGTCATCAGTCCAAAAATAGTTATTAGAAATCGAGCAAGTCGGAGAAGATGAAAGACGTGAAATGGAGGTTGGAACTGTGTGTCTCGACCGCAACACTTTGGTAAAAAGATATGATACATGATACATAGTTACTTATGCGATATCAATGAAATTCAACAATGTATAATAAATAACCATAAAATGATCCATAGCATATGCCGGGTTCAGCAACTCCTGAACAGACAAGTAGAAAAAATTGTTAATTGAGAGAAAAAAAATGCTCTGAGTATTGTTCACCATTTGGGATGCTCTGGCTAACCAGAAGCGTAATACTGTCTTGGTTTTCCGCCAAGGTCTTAATGTTATGACATAAACTGTCATAGTTGTCGTCGGGTGCAGTCAACAATAATCTAAGCAGACAATAAATACAAAGAAACAATAATTTCAGCAGACAATAAACACAAAGAAATTACAATCTAAGAAAACAATAATCACAAATAAACAAAAATCTCAGGAGACAATAAACACAAAGATACAATAATTTAATGAGACAATAAACACAAAGAAACAATAATCTCAGCAGACAATTAACACAAAGCAACAATAATCTCATCGGACAATAAACACAAAGAATAAATAATCTCAGCAGACAATAAACACAAAGAAACAATAATCTCAGCAGACAATAAACACAAATAAAAAATAATCTCAGTGGACAATAAACACAAAGAAACAATAATCTCAGAAGACAATAATCACAAAGAAACAATAATCTAATGAGACAATAAACACAAAGAAACTACAATCTCAGCATGCAATGAACAAAAATAAACAATAATCTCAGCAGACAGTAAACACAAAGAAACAATAATCTCAGGGGACAATAAGTACAAAGAAATAATAATCTCAGCAGACAATAAACACAAAGAAACAGTAATTTCAGAAGACAATAAACACAAAGAAACAATAATCTCAGCAGACAATCAACACAAAGAAACAATAATCTCAGGAGACAATAAACACAAACAAACAATAATACCAGAAGACAATAAACACATCTTATTTAATCATTCACTCACTCATGACTGTCGTGGTTGAGTTAAAGTGTAAGAGTATTTGTCGAGTTAGACAATTGTAGTGAAATCGACAATGATAGTGAACTGGCAAAATTATAGATTACACATAGATAAGGTGTAAATAGGGGGGTGGACTTGAGACAAACCTGAAAGAAGATTTATTAAAAAAGTTATCTCTCTCTCTCTCCAAGCCTCAACACACTTATATAGTCTAAGCACCGCCCGCTCTCTCTCTTTTCTCTTGTCAAAATAGAGACTATAGTAAAGAGCTTATAATATTAATTATGGATGAAAGGGTCGTGAACAGCGCGTTAATAAATGAGTAAAATTTATTAAAGAAGAAAATATTTATGAAAATAATGCATATCATCATGTTAATACATTCAAATTGTTTTACACTACATCAAAATCCAGGAACAGTACACAGGATCTGATTTCCAGACAGTCATGACGTATGCGGTAAATGAACCAAATCAACCACTATCTCAGATAAACAGTATAAGGCTCTTTGTCATATCTTATTGGCAATCCTTTACAAATAGACTGTGATGCAGAACTTTAAAAAAAAAAACAACTCATATTTGCTATTTCAGCTATCGAACTTGAACATTTTTGGGCTCAGAGACTGAGACACTCAAGAGGCACCATATGAAAAGAAATCTCACACAAGAAACAATCGATTCGATACGCCTATGGAGAACTTCACCATTTGAACATTCTTTTGTGTTATTACTTAAACCAGTTATTTGACTCTAAAGTGCTAAAATTACAAATAGTAAGCTTTCACACTAATGAAAGATGAACCTATCATTGATGACACTCAGTAACTATAGTTAATTAGTTTTACACAATGCTACAGACAACACACACACGATCAAGTGAAAATTTACATTAACGTAATTATTATACTTACTTAATACTATTTAATTAGTTAGATCTTTCAGTACATTCATCTTTTAATTAAATGCTTTCAAATATTTCATTTTCCAAAACTTCACAATTTCATTATCATATTTCTTCACATTTTCATTGATTTTTCTCATTTTTCCACGGTGCTACTACATTCCATAGACTGTTGCTCAGGTATGACATAGACTGGACGGTAACTTCTCGCATTTTCTAAAAATGGCTTCCTATATGGAAAACTTTCAGTTTTCGCTGGGGGGTGAAGTGTTACCTATCACTTTGCTCACAGGCTTGTAAATCATCGCTGTGCGCAACGAAGCAGAACGCGAAAACGCTTCGAGTGTAAAAGCGTGCGAGTTGTGGAATGTGTGTGACACAGGTATTTAGTGTATGACGTGGACAGGGTCTGCTGCGGGGGGGGGTGGGGGGGGGGGGGGGGGGGGGTATAATAAATCTATCTCCTCTGGGGGATGAAGGTGATTCTCGTTAAGGGCTAGAAGAGAATCCACTTTTTGGCTTGTGTAATGGCCTCTTTTTCCGTTCACACTCTTCCCCTGGGTGTAACGATCATATTTGGAACTGACGCCCTTTACAACTAAAGGTTATTGTAAAGATTTCTGGCTTCCGTTCATGAGGCCTAGTTTGAAAAATCCGGGGCGACAGGGTGTACGGATATTTATGTGAAAAGCGATTGAAGCATTATCACTTTATAGTTGTAATGAAACTCACAGACCAGTGTTTTAAATTGTTATAAAATATTTCAGAGCCTCAGGATTAATTGACTCAATTCATTATGAAATTAGTCTTATCACCACATGTGTCACACACTGATTGTATGTCGAACTATATTTGTTGGCTTAAGGAGTTTAAAAGGACAGCTCGGGCACCTTCTTGTAAGTGACTATTCATGAATAAATACGGATTTGTTTAAAGGTAATGAAGGCGTCGTAGACGCACCGAAATAAATAAACAGTAATGCTCTTTATTTATAGACATTCTGACAACTCAAAGTAATTTTAACGTGAAATCCATCTTATCACAGTATGCATTTTAAACAAAAAATGCAGAAAACTAAATAAAAAAACAACCGAAACAATAAATACAGTAGCACAACGACATTCATGCCCTACTGCTTTTGTCTGCTACTGAAGACATAAACACATTTGTATTGCTGAATGCACTGAAATTTAGACCGTATCCCATCATTGCTCTAAAAGAAGTGAAGTTACACTTTTCCTCACACAGCATTGATGGGGTGCACTCGTTTGAGCACTGTACCTATCCAGTAGATGAAACTGAGACTTCCAAAAAGAGCTGACGATGAAGACCAGTATTGTTTAGTATAGAGCGAAATCAAGCAAAACAGTGTAATGAATGAATGTGCTTCGTTTTGAATTACTTTCTTTTTTCTTGAAACAATAACCCACTGCGTTTATAATAAAACAGTTTATGCCTCCACTATGGGCATTATAAGTTTGAGAAAGTATAAAACCGGTTTGCTATAGGTTTACAGAATTATTTTAATCATTGCTATGATAGTCTTGGGCTGTCCTTTTCCATATGAGTTACTCTCCTGTTACTTCCACTCTATCAATTATCAGCATGCGCCCGCATAGGCTAATATACTTTGTACACACATGTACCTGTCAGTAAATGTTCTGACAGCAAAATCTACTCCCTCTTCTTCCGACTCAACCTACAGGAAACCTAACCCTGTAGTTACAGCTGAGGGGTTATGCTATTCATCTTACAACATTAAGTGAATGTACATAAAAATACAGCATTTGACATTACATAATAAATGGTATGCGCTCCCTTGGGGTCGATACCCAGAAAAGAAAAGGTATTAACCTCCCAAAATTGAATACATGGAAAATGCAATGTTTTTGCTATAATAAGACAGTTGTGACTGAAACCTAAGATATAAGGTTATCTATTCCTGGTGACTGCTTTTATTCTGTGAAAGTTATAAACTGGTGTCTAACTACACAAGTAGGCATATACAATTTCCACACAACCATTAGAAGTTTCTGTCAGAAAGTAATAAGTGACTATCTCCTATAATTCAGTGTTATGGGGCCTGCACATTCCTATTCAATTTTAAGTGAATAACCTACACCGCTGACAGTTCCTTACAGTAATGACCGTTATTTTAGCCGACTCTTAACCCATGGTAAGCACTGAACGGATTACTCTGATTCTACGCCTAGTTAGCATCTGTTATCGTAAGTTTACCATTAACCCATTGTAAACAATAACACTGACACCTGACTGAAGCTCTCCTGTTAACTAAGGCGGTAGGTGGCGCTACATTATCACTGAATTAATTACCGGGATAAATCCTCTAAATGAATTCAAGTCACACTCCTATCAGGTATATATAAGATAACATGAAAAAAATACATATATATATATATATATATATATATATATATATATATATATATATATATATATATATATATATATATATATATATATATAATAATAGATGTCTACTTACCCCGAGAATGACGAGACCATATAGGCAATAACATTTAGTTCTGTGTTAACGTCGCCTTAGTCTCATTTGGTCATCACGGGCAGGAAAATTTTACGAGTGTGCTTGACTGATTAAATCTATCTAATTTTATAGTCAACAAATGACGCTACCCCATGACACCTGGCATGGCCGGTTTCTACAGATGTTCGGCGTATAACGTAATCAAGAGTAAGACAAATGTTATTCTAGAGGTATACATCAGAAGCAACAACCGCGACAAAGTTTCCCAGATAGACAATACATAATATTATGGTCAGGGGCCACAACAAATCTCTCAGAACGAACGTGAGTTGTTATCTCCCCTTTTGATCTCGCTACCAACTGTATTAGGCTAGCTGGTTCCCTTCAAAGAACTCTTTCTCGCTGGAGATCAAACCTGTTACGTGCAAGAGACATTCCTCTGGTCAGACGAACGCCAGGTGCAGCTTAGATAATATTATCGTACGCTGACCACACTGACCAGTGGGGAATTTATAATGAGGCCAGAACTAAAACAAAGCCGAGGGGTGGGGTCTGAGAGGGGAATAATGAGCTTCATAGGTAAAATCCGAAAGAAAAGAAAATACAAAAAGTCGTGGAAATCAGAACATTAAAAGAGTAATACAAATGGGACGTGGTGGTAAAATAAATTATCAGTCACCGTGACAATGACTACTAATTTCCTCTAAAATCAAAGACCTACAGCAAACTAATGTCAAGTCTTCATGTCTTGTATTATCTGCTCAAGGTTTTTCCCTGTTTTATTTATAGCTTTTATTTATGTCTCCAATTATCTTCTCCACGTGCTCTCTCTATTTCTTGTACCCCACAAATGTCAGTACTGTCTTGTTACGTTATCAGAATGCCAGCATCTTTTTTCCAATCTCCTCTTCCACAGGCACGTATTTGGTTCTTGCTATCAGTTCCACATTGGTGATCTTGTAATACCACTTCAATCCTACTATTCTTCTCAAGCGCCCAGTTATCAAAATATTTTAATTAGAAAGAAGATAAAAATCAAACTAAATTTCTATGAAGGAAATAAATTAGAAAAAATTAGTCTAACATTTATTTACTGAAACGGTACGACATGATCACTAATGTGGAGCTGATGAGAAAACACATAACATGATCACTAATGTGGAGCTGATGAGAAAACACATGACATGATCACTAATGTGGAGCTGATGAGAAAACACATGTCATGAGCACTAATGTGGAGCTGATGAGAAAACACATGACATTATCACTAATGTGCAGCTGATGAGAAAACACACGACATGATCACTAATGTGGAGCTGATGAAAAAAAACATGACATGATCACTAATGTGGAGCTGATGAAAAAACACATGACATGATCACTAATGTGGAGCTGATTAGAAAACACATGACATGATCATTAATGTGGAGCTGATGAGAAAACACATGACATGATCATTAATGTGGAGCTGATGAGAAAACACATGACATCATCATTAATGTGGAGTTGATGAGAAAACACATGGCATGATCACTAATGTGGAGCTGATGAAAAAACACATGACATGATCACTAATGTGGAGCTGATGGGAAAAACACATGTCATGATCACTAATGTGGAGCTGATGGGGAAAAACACTTGACATCATCACTAATGTGGAGCTGATGGGAAAAACACATGACATGATCACTAATGTGGAGCTGATGGGAAAAACACATAACGTGATCACTAATGTGGAGCTGATGAGAAAAACACATGACATGATCACTAATGTGGAGCTGATGGGAAAAACACATGTCATGATCACTAATGTAGAGCTGATGGGAAAAACACTTGACATGATCACTAATGTGGAGCTGATGAGAAAACACATGACATGATCATTAATGTGGAGCTGATGGGAAAAACACTTGACATGATCACTAATGTGGAGCTGATGGGAAAAACACATGTCATGATCACTAATGTGGAGCTGATGGGAAAAACACATGTCATGATCACTAATGTGGAGCTGATGAGAAAACACATAACATGATCACCAATGTGGAGCTGATGGGAAAAACACTTGACATGATCATTAATGTGGAGCTGATGGGAAAAACACTTGACATGATCATTAATGTGGAGCTGATAGGAAAACACATGACATGATCATTAATGTGGAGCTGATGGGAAAAACACTTGACATGATCACTAATGTGGAGCTGATGGGAAAACACATGACATGATCATTAATGTGGAGCTGATGGGAAAAACACTTGACATGATCATTAATGTGGAGCTGATGGGAAAAACACATATCAGTGTACAAAGATGTTATGAGATGACGCTGGCGTTGGATAGGATACACACTGATAAAACCAGCTGATAACATTACATGACAGTCCTAGTTCTGATATTCCCAGAGTAAGATAAATAGATGAGACAAAAATACTTGACGGAGACGGAAACTACACATCGACATATAATAATAATAATAATAATAAATTCTTTAAGCGCCAAACACGGCGCATAAGGCAGAAACCAGTGCTCTCCAGGTTGTTCGTTGTGACGCCACTCCTCTTAGCTCTTGCACATTATTTAGGCCCAACGTTCTTCCTTCTCTTATTATTGTTCTTCTGAGTGTTTCTTTTGGGCTTCCTTTTTTCCGCTTACCCTCAGGAACCCAAGTGAGCGCCTGTAGTGGTATTCTGTTGTTTTGCATTCGTAGGACATGACCGATATATGACCATCGTCTTTTCCTTATATAGTCGGAGACATATTTCTGCCTAGAGTCTTTTCTTATTTGTCGATTAGTCTTGAATTCTTTCCAACTGATGTTCATGAGTTTTCTAAGACATTTGTTCTCGAATGTATTCAGCTTGTTCTCCAATGATTTTGTTATTTTCCAACTCTCACAGCCGTATGTTAACACTGAGATAACATTTGAATTAAACAGACGAAGCTTGGTATGTATATTCAATGATCGTAATTTCCAAATGTTAGATAATCTATTGAAGGCGCTAGCTGCCAAAGCAATTCTAGTATGGATTTCTCTTGTTGTGTCACCATCCTGAGTCATTTTACTGCCTAAATAATTGAAACTTTCAACTTTCTGTAGTTTTTCCCCGTTCAAGATGATATCATCGACATATACACGAGTATAAAAGAATCCGTAGATAGTTGAGAGATTAACAAACAGACAAAACAGATTCTGCACAGACCAGATAGCCACATTGAGAATATTAGTTGAACAAACTCTAGAACTGAACTCACCTCCATACAAAGGGTTTGTGGATTATGAAAAAGCATTTGGCATTATAGACAGAGAATCAATTTGGAAGTGTAAGGCATTATGGAGTCCCCCTGAAGATCTTTAACTTAATAAAGAAAACATACTTCTTCTTCCTCGTTCGTCCTGAAAAGGACGTTGGTTGCGTTGTGTCTGTTTACAGTGGTGCTGCGATATCTGCGCCTTTCGGCCGGCACATCCGACTTCAGCACGGCATTTTTTGGGACCTTGTTTGCCTTCCCTCTTCGATCCCTACTCTCTCAGCCAGACTGCAGTGATGGAGCCTGTTTCCAGGACCACCACGTGGAGGTGGAGTAGGATCTTGGTCAGCTCTGGTTCGTTGACCCTGACGCAAGCAGTCAAGCTATGCGTCTCTGACTGCATTCTCTATTGCTGCATCTTTGGGTCCCAAGAAAACATACGAAGACGTGCAGAGTTCTTCGCGAAAGATAATTTACAGAACCTTCTGAGATAAGAACTCGGGTGTAACATGAAAACGTTTTCGCACAATTTCTCTTCTTACTGGCTCAACAGAAATGGAAGTTGGTGTCAACTAAACTAATCAGACTGACGATCTAGATTTTACTGACAACCTTGCTCTTCTGTTTCATAACCTTAACCAGATGTAAGACAAAATGATAATACTTGATGAGAGGTCACTAAAAGTGTATTTGACAATATTTACATCAGTCAAATAGCACAGTAGATCTTCTGTCCATACATGAAATATTATTCTAATATACGTCTGTAGTTGTATTCTCCTACTTTAAGGTAATACTGGTAGTACCCCTAGGTTGTTGTTTAAAATCACACCATTTAGTTATGTTTGTTTTCGTTTGTCTCTTGTGGGACTATTAAATATTTGTCCCAGTTTTATTCACTGTCACTTTATATTCCTTTTTAAAGTTCTGTTAGTTGAGCTGTCAGGTGCCGAACATGAACTTAACTTGGCAGTAGAATGCAGGTAGAACGTTTCCTCTGCTCGCTTGACAATCTGTTCCCTGTTTGATAGGCAATGGCCACTAGCATGGGCTCGCAGTATACAGACAGAGTCCTGAATCAATCAGTTTTCAAGCGTTTGGTACCACATTAACGTCAGTACCCAGGACCTCTGAAATGTGAAGGTTATGCATCCTTCTTAATACCTAGCATACACTAATAGTCCACATTCTAGGACAGGTACATTACAAACAAACAAAAAGGGTCATAGCCTTATACCAACCTATGCCACCATTATCTTTTGATGTGACAATGTACACCAGTATTCCTCTCCCCTAATAGTTACAACGCCACTGCAATTCCAGCTATAATCTTTTCCATATAATAGGATAGGTATTATGCTCCTTTATGACAATCATACATATTCTTGTAGTTTTACACCTCTCTGACAGTCTATCACATGGTGGATCAATCTCTAGGCTTTGCCTCATGGTCGCTATAGACCCACTCATGTACAGACATATATTATTATTTCACATTCAATTTTTATATAAAATACATGTTAATAAATGTCAATCTTACCACAATTTTTCAATGAAATACACAGTGACGATCTGTTTGATTGTCCATGCTGCCTAGAAACTGTATTTGAATGCACAGCCTGATCTCATCAATCGCTGGTAGAATTTTTCAAGAAATGGCGTCCCCCCTAACGCTTGTTCTGACAAAATCGACTCAGTTGGCCAATCACTCTTAATATTACAGTGTAAACAGTCTTTCAAAAAATATTATTCAAACCTTTCTACGTTACTAGGCTATTTATGTTTATTCCGAGGTCAGCCAATAATATTTCGTCTCACTTCAAATTCCACCCAATCCTCTTCCTTGTACCATCTTAGCCTAGCTTTCACCTAATTGTTTTCCCAAAAAATATGCGATCCAATCTAAGCAGATATGACTTGACCTGACAGTATCTCTGATCTCTATGTATTGTTTTATCAATATTTGATTATTTAAGGGACTATTTAGATAACTAACAACATATTCTTGATCAGCAAGTCTTCAGGTACACAAATATACGATTTTTAAGGGGCTATGTGGTTTGGTTCAAAATTCTATCTTTTTTTCTATGTTAGTTGTTTATTTTTAAACTACCTCTCGTTCACTCTTTTTCCATGTAATATCATGCGAAATACGAGAGCTTAGGTCATTCACAATAAGAGCTAAACATGTTTCCATGACCATAGTGTCCATAATTCTAACTTTTTCATCGTATTGGGGAAACCCCTAAGGCAAGGCTTGCCACTGTGCTGTGGTTGGCTTTTAGTTTGAAATCAATGCGAAACGAATTAGCATTTTCATCTATCCTTGCCCCTCCTCGTTCCACAATGCATTTTAGGCAAATAATTCTTAGAACTAGGAAAAGTGGTTCGTTTATGTCAAGGACGAATTTGAAAAATTGGGTACCGTTTTGTTCGGCTATTCGTTAGCAAATAATAATCTGAAGGCGTAGGCGACAACAACCGTTCTAGCCGAAATTGTTTAGTAATTTCCTATCTTTGACTTTATGCCCTATACTGTTATATTCTAATTTAGATATTGTATTTAGAAGTTCACTAATATATATATATAATTTTCCTTTATATCCCTTTTTCTAGTTTAAATATTTATATACATTATTTCCCTTCCTCGTGTATTTCTTCCTTTTCGTTGTCCGCTCTCAAATAACCACATCTATCTCTCTTATAAAGATGGTAGGTCTGTCTCAGGTCTCTCTCATCACCAGACAGTTTCTCAATCAACTGGGTTGGAGAAGATCACACTGTCACCCTGCTCGTCTCATGAAGCCGACAGTTATGGTGAACCAACGATCTATCTCATGGTTATAACCTGGGTATTGAGACATAAAATACCAACAACAAAAATTGTCTGTTAGAAGAAAAGAAGAATACTAAGAAGACTTAACAAACAACTAGAAGATCCAGATGCTGAAGACGACAAATATCTTCTTCTGTATCATGAGATTTATGGATGTCACTAGAAATTAAGCCCAACACAATAATAAGGATCGTTAGCTCGGGTGTCGAGTCTGTCTTATTGTATGGTTGTGAAACATGGAGAACAATAAATATGTCAACCAGACAGATACATATAGAATGTCATAAACGGGTACTTGAGCAGAATAGAAGAATTTAAATGGTATGACAAGATCACCAATATGGAGCTGGTAGAAATAACCAGACAAATAGTATAACAAGATCATTAATTTGGAGCTGGTAGAAATAACCAGACAAATGGTATGACAAGATCACAAATATGGAGCTGGTAGAAATAACCAGACAAATAGTATAACAAGATCATTAATATGGAGCTGGTAGAAATAACCAGACCAATGGTATAACAAGTTAAAAAATATGGAGCTGGTAGAAATAACCAGACAAATGGTATGACAAAATCACGAATATGGAGCTGGTAGAAATAACCAGACAAATCGTATGACAAGATCATCAATATGGAGCTAGTAGAAATAATTAAACTAATGGTATAACAAGATCACAAATTTAGCACTGGTAGAAATAACCAATCAAATAGTTGAGCTGAATATTTTCCTTCTGTTAGCTTGTGGCTACGGTCCAACAATTTTAATACTCGTATATTTGCTTTCTCGCAGTTCCAACCAGGTGAAGAAACGAAGATGAAAAACGTGGAATGTCATAATCTGACAAGGGATTAGTATAGTTACGGGTTGCCATTTTTAATAAATAAGCAAGGATATATAATAAATAAATGTTGGATAGAAACAATATTCAAACAAAGAAAACATTAAACAATTAAGTAGAAGAACCTCGAGCAAGCAGAGTTCTTGCCGTTGATTAATGCAAATAATGATCTTTAATCTTCCCGTTCTAAAATCTAATTCCTCACATTAAAAAGAAGTTTGTTTTTAAGTGTTTTTGCCATTACTACAAAAATCTGATTAGATATTTTCCATGCTCTACCATGTAGTCCAGTTCGACTGTTTGTATATATTATTTTCTTTACATTGTTCAGAGAGATGTATGTGATACAATGATACTATCAATCTATGTATATAGTCAGGGCCTGATTTTCCATTAGCTGTTGTGACTACAGTACCCATAATCTATGAATTATTCTAGGGCCTACGAATGAAGGAAAACATTATTTACCCCTTGTTATCCCGTCATCTACTGACCGAGTGCGTGTGTCAATGTTTGAGGTGTGTTCACTATGAATACAAAATCTGACGTCTCCGGTCAATAGCCTTCATCAGGGTACACTGTTTATCATCATCTTCATCATTTATCTTCTCTCTCCTTATGGATCACAGAACCAATACTACAGCTGGTCACGTGACAGGAAGTCTGTAAAATAGAACCACTCCTACAGCTGGCCACGTGACAGAAAGTCTGTAACATAGAACCACTACTACAGTTGGTCACGTGACAAAAAGTCTGTAACATAGAACCACTACTACAGCTGGTCACGTGACAAAAAGTCTGTAACATAGAACCACTACTACAGCTGGTCACGTGACAAAAAGTCTGTAACATAGAACCACTACTACAGCTGGTCACGTGACAAAAAGTCTGTACCATAGAACCACTACTACAACTGGTCACGTGACAAAAAGTCTGTAACACAGAACCACTACTACAACTGGTCACGTGACAGAAAGTCTGTAATACAGAACCACTACTACAGCTGGTCATGTGACAGAAAGTCTGTAACATAGAACCACTACTACAACTGGTCATGTGACAAAAAGTCTGTAACATAGAACCACTACTACAGCTTGTCACGTTGTCATGAAATATTCTAATCCACATATATAAATTATTAGGTAAATATGAAGCCTAACAAATAAAATTAATAAAGAGAAGAGCAATGGTAAAATGACATTGCTGTCACAAAGAATGTACTCGAAATCCCCCTTGTTTTCTGCTTCGTCTGCAAATTGTAACGCTTTCACGTTGATAGTAAAGCTTACTGTATTATTACCCGCCTTCTTCAATGAAACGTGTGCTGTATTTCTTGGAAAAGCATTGAGACGTACTGCGAAATGACCTAAATTAACCCTAACATTAATTATACTGCGTTACCAAAACGAACGAACAGATGGACTAAAGGGATAAAAAGAGAAGGGAGAGGCAGAAAGCCGAACACTAAACCCGCTTCGCGCGATACACAATTACTACCATCACGCGTGTAAGTCTACATGCACTAATTTTTTTTCAGACGGACAGTGATAAAATACACTACCCTTTCCCAGAGTTAGGTTTATAAATCATAACAGACTCTTATTAGAAAAGATAACAATAGATGGGTTTACGGTTGAAAACATAACAGTACCCAGACAGCACATCTTCCAAACAGGAGATAGAAAAATACATATTTTGAACGCAGCCACGTAGCTCTTTTAAAGTGGGAAAATTGGGTTCCTTAGGGCTTGCTGACAAATAATATGTAAAACGTTACGCCAATAGTCCAGGAATTAATAAATTATACCCAAAATAAAATATTGGGGGTGCCTGACAGCATAAAATCATTTCTGCTCATAAAATTTTTTTTAACGTGTTTGAAAAAAACCTTACGTTACATAAATAGCCTACCATGTAAACTCCCAATTGATTGGAGCGCAACAAATGAAAGCCTAACCACGATTGGTCGGGCTATAAATACTATCTTGGTTGTTGGGGGAGACGGGAAAAGATAACATTTTTTCAAACACTTGTCGAAACGTGGCTCATTGGCCAGTCTCGCTGATATACACACTTGGGAGCGTTAGTTCGAGACCACTAATTCAAATAAGCTTGATAAAGCGACAGTACGTTGAAGCCAGCTCACATTTTTGCTAAAATAAAAGCCTGGAACATAGGCAGAACGGAATTTGTGCCAGTTTGTGCCAGAATTCATTGCTAATCAACGTATCTGTGTTTATTTCCATGAAATTGTGGTAAGCTTGAACCATTCAGTATCTTTTAATGAAAAATTGAATGTGAATTGTTGATTTATGCCTGTATATATATGTGTAGTTCAGTGGCAAACGTGAGGTAAAGCCTATAATGCTCCAGCCTGAACAGAGGGTGTCGGAGAAAAGTAAAACGGCATGGAATGGCCAAACAGTACACTGACACCTGGATGATTGACTAGAAAGAAATAATGCTGGAAGTGCAGAGGCGTAGTAACCATTAAGAAGGGTAATGCTGGTATAAAGTATTTCAGATGAAGCTGACTGTTGGCCTAACGCTCTGAACGCAATGTTTGTGCTGTATTGTGATCAGTGTAAAAGAGAATATAAATTAGTTATGAAGTAGAAGGTACATCCTTCTTGATTTCAGGGACAGTGGTCTTGATGGTAGTGAGCAGCACCTGGTCAGAGATTTGCTGAATCCAGAGTCGGACAGCATACTCCTTGGTCTTTTTAGCTATCAGTGAGGTGTCTCCTGAGCCCAGAGGAGAATTCGAGCAGAGGAGTCCTTTCCTGCCGCCATCACTAAAGATAAGCAGAGTTGGCCAGCTGAGCTCAACATTATGTCCCCTCATCTTGAACTGATTTTTTAAAATTAACATTAAGAGGGGAATTTACTTGTCTTAAAATCAGGAACTGTGAACATCTACAATAATGGTCCCTAAAGACAAACTATTGAAGTCATGATGACAAATACCAACAGAGCTTGAACAAAACAAAACCAGTATTACCTCATTTTACCACTACACAATTGACACACATAGAACATTGGTAATAATATATGTCACTACAATATTCATATTAAATACATTCTGTACATAACTTGTAATTTAAATTGATTGTGATTCCTGGTTCCCTTGTAGTTGAATCAGGACACATATTCATTCATGCCAGTAATGAATACATATTGTTATTTGAAACGTTACTAGTGACTTCTTTAAGATATTCTCATAGAGTGTTATATGTATGTGAGTGTCACAGTGTTGTTAAGAGTAGTGGATTAAATTAAATTGTTTATCTGTCTGTTGTTGTGACTTACACTTCACCATACACATACCCTAGACACATAACGTAGCATCACACTATTCCAGAATAATTCTGACTGAGATATATAGATATGTGGTAGCAAGTAAGGTTATCTATAATACACTACTCTTAATAGATATAGATACCTTCACAGCTGATCTCAGTCAGTACACTAAGTTCCCTATAAGTATTTATAACTTCCCACTTCACCACATATATTGGGGTCTCGCTCTTGGGATTTTGAATCTTTAACTATTAAAAATATTGGGGATAATTCACTTCAGGGAATATAAGAATTAAAAGGTATCCTTGGGTGGAATTAAATAAGGTTGAGCTCACGGTGCCTGTGTTGTCCATTAGAGATTGAATTGTTGGTTAGACATTGTATTAAGTTACCTGATAGACAATGGCGGACCTGGCCAAATTTCGATCTGCTGCGGTTCAGACTGCAAAAGAGTTAGGATTAGATGGGCAAGTTATGGTTGCCTATGTTACTACGGAATGTGACAAATTTATTGAACGCGAAGAAAGAAGGTTTGAAGCCGAAAGAAGGTTAGAGGCTGAAAGGGAAATTAAGAAGTTACAATTTGAAGCTGAGGCTGAGACTAAGAGGTTGCAGATTGAAGCTGAGGCTGAGACTAAGAGGTTGCAGATTGAGGCTGAGGCTAAGAAATTGGAAGCAGAAAGAGAAGACAAAAGATTAGCAGCAGAAGAGAAGAAATTAGCTGCAGAAAGGGAAGCCGAGGAAAGAAGACAAGCTGCAGAAGAAAGAAGATTGACTGCAGAGAGGGAAGCAGAAAAGGAGGAGAAAAGATTACAAAGGGAACATGAATTACGACTAAGGGAGTTTGAGTTTCAAGGCCATGCTCCTGAAAATGGTGCCAGTCCCTTTGCCTCTGATGCTACGGTTACTCAAGGAGCCTCAATCTCAGCTATGAATTTTCATTTAGATCATTTTGTTGAGAAAGACGATGATATTGAGAGCTATATAAATAGGTACGAACTATTAGCTACCACGTATGGGTTGGGAGAGAAAGGTGGAGCTTAAAGTTATCTCAGGGACTTCGTGGGGCAGCTTATGAAGTTTTTGCAAAAATGAGCAGAGGTGATCAGGAAAATTATGACATGCTAAAGCAGGCTCTTTTGTTAAGGTATGAAAAGAATGCAGAGTTTTACAGGAAAAAATTTAGGAATGCTAAACTACTGTCAGGTGAAACCTATCACCAGTTCTCTGCACGAATAGAGACATACTTGGAGAAATGGACTTCTCTGGGGAAAACCCAAGATCTTAAGGAAATGGTCCTTATAGAGCAAGTAAGAGAGTCCATGGCTCCAGACCTGAGAAAGTTTCTCATGGAACAAGGTGCAGAGAGGCTGGGTGAGTTGCTAAATGTTGCTGAAAGGTATCAAGCAGCTCAAGCAGAGGTAACAGGTAATAAAAAGAAACAGGTGGATAACTTTAGGGCACCACAGAACTTTAATAAATTTGATCCTAAGGATCAAAATAAAGGTAAGCACCAATTTGATAGGCCACGGTATGAAAATAAAAATAAATTCCCACAATTCGATGAAAGGAAATATGATGAAAGAAAATCTTTCAACCAAGGAAAAAGGTGGTGTAAGAATTGTCAGATGGACAATCATGACACTGGCCGTTGCAGAAGGAAACCTGTGTATATGGCAACCCTTCAGGTCAGGTCGACCTCAAGACAGGAGGAGGATATTATGTTAGATACCACTCCAGAAGAGATGAGGAAGGCACAGGCTGGGGATAAAACACTCAAGCCTTGTTACAGAAAATTGTCAACTTGTCATACAACTCCAGGCAAGGGAGATTTTTACATGAAAAACAAGTTGATGTATAGGAAGACTGGAGCTAGATCCAATGGTCACGGACAGCTGGTTCTTCCAAAAAGATATAGGACAGACTTAATAAGGAGTCTACATGTGAAACCAGATGGGGACCATGAGAAGATAGGTACCATCATTCAAAAGGTGGCTCACAATTATTATTGGCCCAAAGCAAGATGGGACATTGAGAACTTTGTAGAAAGGTGTAGCATAGCACATGAGGGAACACCCACAAGTGGGAACATGGATCAGGACCTGGACACGCCCCGGAGCAAAATTAGGCCTGACAATAAAAAGAAAAATAGATTTGATAAAGTGGACCAAATGAAATGGGAAGCCCCTTTTCACGGACAAGCTTCACTTAACTGTTTCACAATGGCCACTATGCGGAGAGTGCAAACAGATGTCTTACCCCAGGATAAGCCGAAAATCCCTCAATCGGACTTAAACAAACTGGAGGAAGAAGATGTAGAGAGGAAATCTCTCATCAAGAATTTTAAGAGGGGAGAAAGCCCCAAAAGAAAAATTGGTAGCGGTCGTTTTGTGAATGATAATTCTGGGAGGAAAAATCATCACTATAAAGCTTCAAGTGGAAGAGACCATACCGGTGCATGGACAAATAGGTCCACACAATAAAAGGTCCACTTGAAGTTATGTTAAGAACGTGGACTGATGAAAAGGCAGAGGAAAACATTACATCTTCATACCAGTATGTGAATGAGCTGACCACTCGGTTAAAAACTGGCTGGAAACTTGCCAATGAAAATTTGAAACAAGCCAGGAAGAAACATGCTGCCTATTATAACAGGAAGGCGAAAGACAGAAATTTGGCTGTGGGAGAGAAGGTACTGCTTCTTTTGCCCGGGAGTCAGAATAAGTTACAAATTGGATGGCAGGGTCCATATACAGTTCTAGAGAAGGTGTCTAGAACAAATTATAAGATAGATAAGAAGGGGAAAGAAAAAATCTATCATGAGAATCTCCTGAAGAAATATTTGGAAAGAGAACATCAGGAAGAGACACACTTGTTGACCTTGTCCATCGCCATGGAGATGAAAAAGGAACCACTTTCATCATTTGAATATCCATTACACCCCTGTGAGACAGCAGCACAGGTGAAAATCAGTACACATTTAACGAAAACTCAGAAAGAGAGAGTGCAACAGGTTCTAAATAATCATGCAGAGGGGTTAACAGACCGACCAGGGCATACAAACCTATTGGAATATGATATGAAATTAATAGACTCCACACCTGTCTGTATGAAACCATATTCGATTCCGTTTGCTAAGGAAAAAGCTTTGAAGGAAGAGATAGACTATCTGTTGAAGGAAGGAATTATTTCGCACAGTGAGTCTTCGTATAGTTCCGGTGTTGTACTTTTAAGGAAGCCCTCTGGAGAACATAGACTCTGTATAGATTACAGGAGACTGAATGCTATTACAGAAGGACAGGTGGATCCATTGCCGGATACAAATCAGCTGTTTGCCAGACTAAATAAAGCTAAATATTTCTCAAAAGTGGATCTGAGTAAAGGATACTATCAGATTCCAGTAAAGCCTGAGGTTAGACCATACCTAGCTTTTAGTACCTCAGAAGGACACTATGAGTTTAATAGATTGCCATTTGGATTGAAGAATGCGCCTAGTGTCTTCTCTAGAATGATGAGAAAATTATTGGATCCTCTGAATAATCCCTGTATAACAAATTTTATGGATGATATCCTTATAGCAACAGAAACATTTGAGGAACACATTGACTCTCTGAACATGCTGTTTGATCGACTTAGGGAGGCAAATTTAACAGCCCGACCAACCAAATGTTGCGTTGGATGTAAAGAATTGGAATTTTTGGGACACACAGTTTATCAGGGAAACATGACCCCTGACCCAAAGAACTTAGAGAAACTACAGAAAGCCCGAGACCACAAACCAAGAAGGACGTGAGATCCTTTGTCTCATTATGTGGTTTCTACCAGAAGTATATCAAAAACTTTAATTCCATATGTGCACCTTTAACTGAATTGACACGTAAAGGACATCCAGATCGCATTACATGGACACCACAATGTGAAATGACTTACCAAGAATTGAAGGAAAAGCTCACAAGTAAACCCATTTTGAAATTACCTGACTTAAGTCAAGAATTCATAGTAAGGACGGATGCAAGTAATATTGGGCTAGGTGCAACTTTACTACAGAAATCAGATGCATTGGATGGGGAATTAAGCCCAGTGGCATATGCTAGCAGAAAGTTGAATAAAGCTGAAATCAACTACTCAACTAGCGAAAAAGAATGTCTTGCAGTAATATGGGCAATAAAGAAATTCAATATTTATCTATATGGGAAGGCATTTAAGTTGCAAACTGACCACAAACCTTTATCGTTTTTAGCACAGGCTAAGCATGAGAACTCTAGGTTACTTCGATGGTCTTTGCTTCTGGCTCCATATAATTTTAGCATTGAATATATATCTGGAAAAACAAATCTGGGAGCGGATTTTTTAAGCCGCCATCCGTGTGATGAGAATCACCGTAAACCCCAGAAATAATAATAAATTTCTCTATGTGTATATAGAATAAAGGACTGACATATAATGTCTGTTTTAAGAGGGGAAGTGTCATGAAATATTCTAATCCACATATATAAATTATTAGGTAAATATGAAGCCTAACAAATAAAATTAATAAAGAGAAGAGCAATGGTAAAATAACAGTGCTGTCACAAAGAATGTACTCGAAATCCCCTTGTTTTCTGCTTCGTCTGCAAATTGTAACGCTTTCACGTTGATAGTAAAGCTTACTGTATTATTACCCGCCTTCTTCAATGAAACGTGTGCTGTATTTCTTGGAAAAGCATTGAGACGTACTGCGAAATGACCTAAATTAACCCTAACATTAATTATACTGCGTTACCAAAACGAACGAACAGATGGACTAAAGGGATAAAAAGAGAAGGGAGAGGCAGAAAGCCGAACACTAAACCCGCTTCGCGCGATACACAATTACTACCATCACGCGTGTAAGTCTACATGCACTAATTTTTTTTCAGACGGACAGTGATAAAATACACTACCCTTTCCCAGAGTTAGGTTTATAAATCATAACAGACTCTTATTAGAAAAGATAACATTAGATGGGTTTACGGTTGAAAACATAACAGTACCCAGACAGCACATCTTCCAAACAGGAGGTAGTAGAAAATACATATTTTGAACGCAGCCACGTAGCTCTTTTAAAGTGGGAAAATTGGGTTCCTTAGGGCTTGCTGACAAATAATATGTAAAACGTTACGCCAATAGTCCAGGAATTAATAAATTATACCCAAAATAAAATATTGGGGGTGCCTGACAGCATAAAATCATTTCTGCTCATAAGATTTTTTTTTAACGTGTTTGAAAAAACCTTACGTTACATAAATAGCCTAACATGTAAACTCCCAATTGATTGGAGCGCAACAAATGAAAGCCTAACCACGATTGGTCGGGCTATAAATACTATCTTGGTTGTTGGGGGAGACGGGAAAAGATAACATTTTTTCAAACACTTGTCGAAACGTGGCTCATTGGCCAGTCTCGCTGATATACACACTTGGGAGCGTTAGTTCGAGACCACTAATTCAAATAAGCTTGATAAAGCGACAGTACGTTGAAGCCAGCTCACATTTTTGCTAAAATAAAAGCCTGGAACATAGGCAGAACGGAATTTGTGCCAGTTTGTGCCAGAATTCATTGCTAATCAACGTATCTGTGTTTATTTCCATGAAATTGTGGTAAGCTTGAACCATTCAGTATCTTTTAATGAAAAATTGAATGTGAATTGTTGATTTATGCCTGTATATATATGTGTAGTTCAGTGGCAAACGTGAGGTAAAGCCTATAATGCTCCCGCCTGAACAGAGGGTGTCGGAGAGAAGTAAAACGGCATGGAATGGCCAAACAGTACACTGACACCTGGATGATTGACTAGAAAGAAATAATGCTGGAAGTGCAGAGGCGTAGTGACCATTAAGGATGGTAATGCTGGTATAAAGTATTTCAGATGAAGCTGACTGTTGGCCTAACGCTCTGAACGCAATGTTTGTGCTGTATTGTGATCAGTGTAAAAGAGAATATAAATTAGTTATGAAGTAGAAGGTACATCCTTCTTGATTTCAGGGACAGTGGTCTTGATGGTAGTGAGCAGCACCTGGTCAGAGATTTGCTGAATCCAGAGTCGGACAGCATACTCCTTGGTCTTTTTAGCTATCAGTGAGGTGTCTCCTGAGCCCAGAGGAGAATTCGAGCAGAGGAGTCCTTTCCTGCCGCCATCACTAAAGATAAGCAGAGTTGGCCAGCTGAGCTCAACATTATGTCCCCTCATCTTGAACTGATTTTTTAAAATTAACATTAAGAGGGGAATTTACTTGTCTTAAAATCAGGAACTGTGAACATCTACAATAATGGTCCCTAAAGACAAACTATTGAAGTCATGATGACAAATACCAACAGAGCTTGAACAAAACAAAACCAGTATTACCTCATTTTACCACTACACAATTGACACACATAGAACATTGGTAATAATATATGTCACTACAATATTCATATTAAATACATTCTGTACATAACTTGTAATTTAAATTGATTGTGATTCCTGGTTCCCTTGTAGTTGAATCAGGACACATATTCATTCATGCCAGTAATGAATACATATTGTTATTTGAAACGTTACTAGTGACTTCTTTAAGATATTCTCATAGAGTGTTATATGTATGTGAGTGTCACAGTGTTGTTAAGAGTAGTGGATTAAATTAAATTGTTTATCTGTCTGTTGTTGTGACTTACACTTCACCATACACATACCCTAGACACATAACGTAGCATCACACTATTCCAGAATAATTCTGACTGAGATATATAGATATGTGGTAGCAAGTAAGGTTATCTATAATACACTACTCTTAATAGATATAGATACCTTCACAGCTGATCTCAGTCAGTACACTAAGTTCCCTATAAGTATTTATAACTTCCCACTTCACCACACACGTGACAAAAAGTCTGTAACATAGAACCACTACTACAGCTGGTCACGTGACAGGAATTCTGTAACATAGAATCCCTACTGCAACTGGTGACGTGACAGAAAGTCTGTAACATAGAACCACTACTACAACTGGTCACGTGACATAAAGTCTGTAACATAGAACCACTACTACAGCTGGTCACGTGACAGAAAGTCTGTAACATAGAACCACTAATACAGCTGGTCACCTGACAGAAAGTCTGTAACATAGAACCGCTACTACAACTGGTCACGTGACAGAAAGTCTGTAACATAGAACCACTACTACAACTGGTCACGTGACAGAAAGTCTGTAACATAGAACCACGACTACAGCTGGTCACGTGACAGAAAGTCTGTAACATAGAACCACTACTACAGCTGGCCACGTGACAGAAAGTTTGTAACATAGAACCACTACTACAGCTGGTCACCTGACAGAAAGTCTGTAACATAGAACCACTATTACATCTGGTCACCTGACAGAAAGTCTGTAACATAGAATTACTACTACAGCTGATCACCTGACAGAAAGTACATAAGAAAGAAATTCTAGCGTTAAGTTTATTCTCTCTATCTCCTCCAACAATAGACCTTAGTGAGCATTAGTTTTATTCTCTCTATGTCTCCTCCAATAATAGACCTTAGTGAGCGTTACGCAACGTTGCCTCCAGCAATAGACTAAAGACGTCAAGCTAGTAACCTCCAACAATGGACCTACGACGTCAAGCTAGTCGCTTCCAACAATATACCTTACTCAGCGTTACAAAACGTCAAGCTAGTCATCTCCAACAAAGGAGCTTGGAGAGCGTTACACAATGTCAAGCTAGTCACCTCCAACAATAGACTTTAGTGAGCGTTACACAACGTCAATCTAGTCACCTCCAATAATAGACCTTAGTGAACGTTACACAACGTCTAATTTGTCGCCTCCAATAAACCTAAAACGTCAAGCTAGTCCAACAATAGACCTTAGTGAGCATTACACAACGTCAAACTAGTCACCTCCAACAATAGACCTTAGTCAGCGTTATACAACGTCAAGCTTATCACCTCCAACAATAGACCTTAGTGAGGGTTAGATTTATTATCTCTATGTCTCCTCCGAGATTTCCGGGACCTGTTGTTTGTTGTTGTTTTGATGAGGTGATGGGGGGAGAGCGGGCACTTAACAGCTGACCGTTATTGCCTCGTCTCGTTCCATCTTGGTCTAACCTGTTCAACCTGAAATTTGGTTATAATTGGTGTATTTAGTGTCATTTTATTTTTTTAATTTTTGTATTCAATTTTAATATCTTTTGTCTTTAGCAGTTGCTGATTTTAATTTATATTAGTATTTGTCCATTTTATTTTCTCTTTTGTATTGTTTCTTGATAACTATTGTTCTTTACACTTGGTTTTACTTTGTATAAGTATTTGTTCTTTTTGAGTTTTTTTTTTATATTTTGTGTTTTGTTTTTGTTAAAAACCTTATATGTTTTCCTTTGTTTAATGTATATATCTTTTAAGTATTGATTGGGCATCTCTTGGGGCATCTATACTTAAAACCTTATCACCTGTCAAGTCTATATTGTGATTTCTATAGTAAGTTTTTAATTCAAGCCTTTGTTGTTCATACTTTTTACAGTGGATCAAGTAGTGGTCTATGTCATTCTCTTCCTGACATTCTTGGCAGTGTGGTTCTTCTTCCATGGGGCGAACTATTTATAGCTCAATTTTTAAAAAGTAGGTCAAGTGATACGAAATAAAGAAAGAATGTAATATACTCGAGTTTTAGGTAAACACTAACATAATAAGCGTCGAGTAAGTTTTTTTTTAAATTTTTATTTTAAATTAATGAAGAAAAATATCCCGTTCAACCTCTGATGGGTTATAATTAGGATATATATTGTTTTCAATTCCAAATAATATGAACAACTGCCGATGAGAAAGTGGCATCACATTTGTCAAATCATTGTAAATAGGGACAATCACAATCATGCTAATACGTTAAATAAATAAAAAACAACAAAATCAAGAAGAAACTCTGAACAAGAATTATATTAAAATGGAGGGGTGTAAAGGCCTGGTGGTTCCAGTTATATAACTGACTTTAACAGATATTTAATTGACTTTCATCTGTTAAACGTCATATGCATTGTAAGAACAGCATCAGACCTTCACATTCCCAGACACTAATATTAACATTTGTTCGTGATAAATATTGTTTGACTATATTATGCAGTTCCCTAGGTCTGTCTATTCTTAACAAATCTTCTATATTTATAATAATATATTAAATATATATTATAAATATAAATATATATATATATATATATATATATATATATATATATATATATATATATATATATATATATATATACATATATACATATATACATATATACATATACATATACGTAAATGCTACAAAAATACCCATTGCCCGTTCCTTCCGAAAAGTGGGTGAAATGTGTTCACTATAGTCACGACTTGCACGTGAAAAGCAAATTTCAGCAATTTTATCAACAGACTTTGCCATAGGAAGCATTTTTAAACATGCATTATTTCCCTTTCCACCACGTACATTTGATTGACCTTGGAGGCACACACACGTAACACAGATTTGATTTATTGTCAGATTAACAAACATTGTTTAAGCATGCAACAAAATGCAGCAAAACTTTTTTGACTGAGTGTTCAGGTTTTTAAAAAAACAGCATAGTTGAAATGACCTAGAAATTGAAAGTGGCCTTTAACTTTTTTTGAGCAGTATATATATATATATATATATATATATATATATATATATATATATATATACATAAATATATGTATTTCTATTGATTAATTCACTTGTGCGGTAGGAAGTGTGTAGATGTGTTAGAACCATTGTAAAATTTCTGGAGGCAAAACACTGCCAAGACATATATTCAAATAATTGAGAATGGTGGTTAAAGTGTGTCTGTAGGTTTACAAAAGCATTTAAATAATTTTTTCGTGATGGAATAACACACACACACACACACACACACACACACACACACACACACACACACACACACACACACACACACACACACACACACACACACACACACACACACACACACACACACACACACACACACACACACACACACACACACACACACACACACACACACACACACCAGGAACGTAAGGAAGAATGAAAGCGATTGTTTTACTGGATTGTTTAAGCTATTACTTAGTAGTTTATACAAGACTTAATCATTGAATGGAGGCGGATCATGGACAAATGGCTTTAACTAAGGATTTAGAGGGAAATTGTAGTCACAGTGAACTGAATTTGGTTGTTGCTTCTATACTATGTCCTGTGCATCTGCTAGCACACTGTCTGAAACTGTCTATCATCCCCAACCTTTGTGATAGTGGGATGGTGATGGTGAATATAGGGGCTACCTCTGAATCGTTTCAGGTTATATCCTGTAAACCCAACTACACATAATAAAGTCATCCACTACTGAGGGAACTCCTGATGCAAGTGCCTTTTGAGTTCAGAGTGCCAATCAGCTAGTACCTACTGCCTGGAGGAAGATCATTAACTTTACTCCCAGGACCAAAGTGGAACCAGCTTCATTCTACAGATGAGTGAAAAACAAGGCCACTGTAGAGTATGCCAGTCACTCCAAGATTATAGACAGTAATCAAATGATGACCCATGTTGGGGCATAGTTATAGCCAGTGATAGCTTAAAATAAAAGGACAGTGAAAGACCAGTAATATAGAGATATAGCCTAGATATTCTACAAGAGTGATGTCAATCCAGTGATAACATCTTACGAATTTAGAGACCTTTGATAATTTTTTGTTTAACAATTTTCAAGTGCCTATTTATTTAATGTTGTAATTGAAGTTTGATTTTCGTTAAAGATTTTCAAGAAGAAAATAAGAACTGTAAAAATAAATTGTAAATATTTACCAGCAGACTTACTTAATTATTTAAGTTGAGTTCAAGTTCTTTTTGGTAGATAATTTAGTTAATACCCCTACCAGAGTCAACAATAATAATAATATTATAATCATAGGAGTATCTTGAGAGGGAGCCCATAAGAATCTACGAACATATAACACGATCATACCTAGAAACGTATACAGCTTGATCCTACCTTTGATGTTGATACACCCTTATTCTTTTCAGAAAAGAGGATTGTTATAAGACCAGTCTCTTATTTGACACTATCCTGGTATCACCTGATACAACTTTTTGTCCAGGATATCTTATAATTTCAACAATAATCAACCCTCTCGTGACAACACCACATAGTTGCAGACATTTGAACATGTAAGTCATTTCATGTACCGCTGTTACCCTCCGTCGTATGTACCACTCTGTTGACATTCCTGTCTTGTCCTCCTTGTTGCGTGTTGTTATTGTGTGTCATTTGTACATTTTTTTATTACGTTTTCTAGATTGAACATTTTTTTTTCTTTTTCTTTCGTGAAAACTGATGTTGAGTTAATCTACTAGGATTTTGTTAAACTTAACCCTTAAGTTACCACGTCCCTGTTGGATCCGAAGGTGTGTAAGAGCCACCTGATTGGTTTCTGTTGACATAATATACGTTAGCTGTTGGTTTAGTTCGTACATAGCGTCATAATTGTGTAGAGTCTCTCTCTTGTTAAGTTTACATGCAATATCCTTTAGTTTTTTTTTCTTAATACCATTGTAAATAAGTTCTTTTTTTTCAGTCCGTTTGTGGTTGTTTGTCTTTCAGGCACGGGGTTGTATACACATCTATATTTTCTTATCTTGTGCTGTACTGTATTATCCTCAAATACAAACAGCACATAGCTAAGAGGTATCGGTCCGCCTCTGATTCTAAAGGTACCGTGTTCGGCTCTCAGTACACGGGATATATTTGATGGTCATTTTTTTAAACCAGTGGGTCCTAATGATGCTATACTCCCCCCCCCCCCACTATTTCCTGGGTAGTGATATCAGGTGACTAATTTTCTCGGATAAGGGCAAAAGATAGGAGGTCTTATGTGCAAGTTGTGCACGTTAAAGATCCCTCGGCATTTGGAATCGTAAAGAGTAGGCCATACGGCCGATGCCTGACAAAATTTACAAAATTTGGAAAACCCTACCCACCACAAGAATAGTTATTGAATGTGTGATTCTTGTATACACACATTTTGATCCTCGCTGGTGCAACGAAGTTTGTGCATTGTGCTGAGATCCTCCTTGCGTGTGATCTAAGGTAGGAGATTGGAGATAGAGTTGTCCGTGTGCAATGAAGATTTGTATTGTTATTGTTGATCAGAATCGACCTCACTGTACTTCGGGCAAACCCATGGGTGCTCAGTCTCCCTCAGCAAATGTCGAAGAGTATGAATGCTAAATGTACCTGTAGCACGCTGGTTGTACATACGACGGATGCATCCTCTCTCACGTCCATCTCATAGTCTCAGCCTTGCTGATTCACCAGTTGTAGTGCCATTATCTAGCAGGCGATCATTAATTGTCCATAGTATCTCTCCCTTATCCATGTTCAGTGTCCCCACTATGGATAGTCTCGAGGCCAGTCTGTCAGCTCTCTCACTGCCACGTACTTCTGCATGACCAGGGCAATAGATCTTCACTAGTTCTTGAAGACTTGAAGATTCTATTGATGTTTTTCATTCCTGCCGCAGCCATCCGTTCTGAACTTTCAGGAGCATGGATTAAGAGTCTGACAATATGACTGCCCTCGGTAATAAAGTTTCAGACAGCCACTTCAGTGCTGCAGTAGCAGCCTCTACCGCCATTCTCGTGCTTGAGGTTGTTGTCATGTAGGCTCCACTCTGTTCAGCCACGACCCTGTCCTTTATTCTCGCAGAGAAACCCCATCCTGATTTCTCACCACGCACTACAGACCCATCAGTTTGCACAATAGCATCATCATTCCCAGCATGACCACTTATCAGCTGATTAATCTCCAGCTCTGCTTTTCCATTGCTCCAAGATCTGCACTCTTTGACAAGGCTAATGATGACCTGTTGGTAGTTTATCCAGCTCTCCCTTGATTTACTCCACTCTTCCCCTTTTGATAAATTTTCAACCCTGGTCACCTGCCCAATCTGCTTGTGCCATCAATGACATCCCCCTCTTGATTCTTGCTCCTTTGATGTCAGCTACGTTCTTTTGTCGGTGGTTACCAGCATATACGCTTGTGCCTGGGCCATCGCATATCTGGATCTAATCAACAGCAATCCGAGCATGTTTCTCATTGTCACAATTGGGATATCACGCGTACAGCCCCAAGCTAGTCGCATCCCTTCATTTTGAATGCGTTCCAGTCGTTCACATTGTGACACTGACAGCGTCGGTTATCTTAGTCTATACTCGATTACTGAAATCATGAGCTGATGATACAGGAGAAAAAATAGTCTCTGTTCCAAGCGCGCAGCAGCCATCGTTTGCTGCCAGTCCTCGCTTGCACTTCTGCATGATCAAGTCGACATGATACTTGAATGATAACCCATGATAAAACGTTGTTGTTGTTGTTGTCGATATCCCATAGCTGCTGAGCATATCTACTCTTGGCAGCCCAATGCCATTTTTAAAAAAGTGCAGGTTTTCTGCAGTTGTTTTAATGTTCCATATAGTGAGTTTGTGACTGTCAGAGGTGTCTGTAAAAGTTTTTTCCTGGCATTTATGAGTGATGGACACTCCATGAGGAGGTGTCTGATTGTTTCATAGGGATGAGAGCAGTGTCTACACATAGGTAGGTGCTGAGGGTTGATACGGTTTAGATGGCTATTGACTCTGGTGTATCCTGTTCGGAACTGAAAGATAAGACTTTGATTTCCCCTTCTGAGTCTGTTTATGTTGTCGTTGTCTTTTGGGCAGGTCATTTCATTACAGACATCTCGGCCAGTCGGACCGTTTGCCCATCTGTTCAGCCAGATTTCCCTTGTGTTATTTCTGAGAATCTGTCTGACTGTTCTCATGCTGCAGGTTCTGTCCTTTTGTTGTTTAGGGGCTCCTGTTTTTGCAAGTATATCAGCTCTCATTTCCAGTTAGATCACTGTGTCCAGGGATCCACTGTAGGGTTACACTGAAGGAGTAGGCTGTGATCAAGTTGTGTACCGCTCTTCCTATAAAAAAATGTCTTTATTTTCATATGGAGTCTGTTTAAGTGCTTCCAGAACAAACATGGAGTCACTGAAAATCACTATATCTGTAGGGTTTTGTTCCATAAGGTCAAACTGTTGGTGTAGTAATTCAATGGCTCTCTTGGTGGCCTCAGCCTACGCTTTGTAATTAGAACAATTTTCACCACAGGAGTCACAGAACTCATAAGAGGATCCATCCAGGTACCATATGCAGACGCCATATCCTGCAAAAGAGGTAATCTTGAAAGCTGAACCATCTGTGTAGGCCTGGATTGCTGATGTTGGGTAGCTGTTTATGGTCTCCAAGGCACACGCCTTCAAGACTGTGGGTAGCGTTTTCTTGTTGGCCGTTTTGTCTATCAATTGTGTTTTGACAGTTGGTTGATGGAAGTTTTCTCAAGGGGGTGGTCCAAAGTATTTGTTTTCCAATTCTCTCTGTTGTGGGAGATGGTGTTTATCATTTTCCTCTTTGGCTATGTTCAGGAGAGATAGTTGTTTCAGTCTTCGTGTTTGTTTCCGAGTGTCAATAAGTACTTTGTTTGGGTGGTCTTTCTCTTGTCGCCTGTATCTCTCTACAGCTTCAGTCAGTGTTCTTTTACGCCTGATATCCAGCGGCTAGAGGGTGACCTGGAAGGTTGCATGTAGAACGGAAAAGAAGCGAGATGTTATGGCTGAATCTTGTTGTTTAATGCTGAAGGAAGAATTACGAATTATTACCTGGGATATTTGTATTTCAAATACTGTTTGTGTTTCATGACATTTCCGTAATACAGTGTTCAGTTTGGAACTAAATTTCGGTGTTGATTGGTTTACTCAGGAATGGATGTGTCAATTATGGGGTAAGAAGATAGTAAGCACCTTTGAGGATTAATTAATGTGACAGCATGCATCACTCCAGCATGTGTCAGATAGATAGATAGATAGATAGATAGATAGATAGATAGATAGATAGATAGATAGATAGATAGATAGATAGATTGATAGATAGATAGATAGATTGATAGACAGACAGACAGACAGACAGACAGACAGACAGACAGACAGACAGACAGACAGACAGACAGACAGACAGACAGACAGACAGACAGACAGACAGACAGACAGACAGACAGACAGACAGACAGATAGATAGATAGATAGATAGATAGTGTTTATTGTCGTATTCAGTCGACTGGACTCTGACTTTGGTCACCACAACGACTCAAGTTTATCATAATTGTTTTTTTTTAAATTAGCAGCTTGGCTGGGGATTTGCCAATTTTGGTGAACCAACTTCTCCGTCCTCGTTCATGAGGCACTCACATGCAGAAATTGAGAATGGTTTGGTTGAAATCTGTAAATTGTGCGGCATAACATCAAGTTTGATCAAATGACATAACATCAAGTTTGATCAAATGACATAACATCAAGTTTGATCAAATGACATAACATCAAGTTTGATCAAATGACATAACATCAAGTTTGATCAAATGACATAACATCAAGTTTGATCAAATGACATAACATCAAGTTTGATCAAATGACATAACATCAAGTTTGATCAAATGACATAACATCAAGTTTGATCAAATGACATAACATCAAGTTTGATCAAATGACATAACATCAAGTTTGATCAAATGATAGCACAGCTTGAACCAGAGTTGGAGCACGGCACGAAGGATGGCGACTTCTTCTTCTTCTTCTTCTTCCATCCTTAGCCATCAACCGGCAAAGCAGTATGTGGCCAGTACGCCTAGTGGCGTCTTAGGGCAACAACAAATTGATCAATCTATCGCTGTTTCCACCACGCCTAGTGGCAAAGGATGGCGACAGACCGAGCAAAATGGGGACAGTTTGTTGCTGCCCTACAAGACGCCACCAGGCGTGATAGTCACTTAGTAATTTGTACTTGTCATTACTATTTATAGCGAGTGGCAGAATTGTTTGAACAAGAGCGATTGTGACCACAACTGTTGTTGATAACAAATGTGACTTAGCTTCAGAATCCACTTAGCGTTAAAGACTTGAGACTCGGCTTGAGACTTGGACTAAGTACTTGAGACTTGACTAGAAGCTTGTCAGGGAAGATTGTAAAGATAGCTCTGGTGTTTATTCACTGATTATCAATGGCTCCTTCCATATTACTGTGGTAGGGCGGGGCGAGATGATGATGATGATTATATTGTGATTGTGATATCACTCTCTTGTCACACTCGCACCGACCCGAACAACAATAAAACTCTTGATTCTAGAGGCAGGGGCTATATTTATTTTTACAGCCCATTCAGTGACAAAGCAAACATTAAACAAATAAACTAGCGAACATCACAAAACCCAACAAAACAAAACAAAACACCCAACAGTGCCCGATGCTAATCTGAAGAAGCAAACAAAGCACAGAATAGTTAAAATCATAATATAATACTGAATGAGAAACACCACGCTCTCACCTGTCAAACTGTCCTACGCCGCCACCTGACACACTCAACTATCACACACACACACACACTCATGTGTGTCATCCAATGCGACTAGTAAGGTGTTGTGCGTGGGGCTGGCAATCTCACCATGTAACACAGGTTGCTACGGAAACCACTACTGCAAGAGCATACACTCAGCTATCACACACACACACACACTCATGCATGTCGTCCAATGAGACTAGTAAGGTGTTGTGCGTGGGGCTGGCAATCTCACCATGTAACACAGATTGCTACCGAAACACTACTGCTCTAGCATATGAATACTTAATATGAAGGCAAACCACACTGTTGGCCCCATGCTCCCTCAGGAGCGGAGAAGAGAAATATATATCTTGAAGTGAGCCCACGTGCTCTCACAACCATTCCTCACATAACCATAATTAAATAATCATAAAATGGACATAAAATAATATTCAACTGTATGTACAACAAATACTCTCAGTAATGAGAATAAGCTACTACCTCGTAACTGATCTATCTCAATATTCGTTACTGCATTCTGAAGCATGTCGTATGTGACGACTGGTGCGGCTGGGAATCTCATCACATGAAACACATCGTTACCGAAACAACCACTGCAATAGCATAAAAATGCTTCTTGTCGGCTTGTGATAGACACCAGCCACATTGGTGTTTCCATGCTCCGCCGGGAGCAACCAGAGAAACACATGTCTCAACAAAGGAGTGGCCTCGCGCTCTCCAGAAATCTAAATACATATTCTCACCTCACAGTAACCCATTAAATATACAGTAGAATTATCAATAAACGTGAAATACACTCAATTACTTTTACATTAGAAAAATAAAATATAATTATTCTCGACTTAAACCAAACTGGAACTAAATACACAACGTGTCACATGGCGTAACATTATAGGTTTACCACGCGGGGCGTGTTATTCGCCGCTTTTTATACAGTCCTCGCCACGTGGCTACAATCTTGCTATTGTTAATCTTATCTACATTCCCGTGAAATAGCTTCATACTATATCTGCCTTTCTGATAACATTTCTGTCCAGTTTCATGTATAAAATACTCTCCTACTAAATTTGCCCGGTCTGATGGATGAAATACTTGATACTAAATTCTCACATCTGGATTTAGGCTTTGCGTGCCTAATAAAACCTATCAAACATTATTTTCACTCATCTATCATTCTTCAAGACTAAATCATAATGTCCTAAAAAGACATTTCCTTTGGAAACACATCTATCTATTTCACTAAACATTAAAACAGACTCGTGCTGAATATAATTCTAGACTTATATAAAATTAATTCTAATTTAAATTAACTCACGTGCTCAATGCATTTACAGTTTGGCTCTGTCGTCTGTTGTCTCTGGCGGCTGATACTAGGAAAGGTCCGCTGGTAGCTCGCTATCTCTTTTTATAGGCACTAGGCTAATCACTCACTTTACTGCGCTAGGCGTATTAATCTTGACTACTTAAATATCACACGCGATTATCGCTTAGGAATAGCGAAAACACACATAAAACCTACAGCTATTTAATATAACACAATTCTACACCACAACTTAATTTAAATGCATTATTATGGCATTTTCATCAATCTTCTACTTCAGATTTTTCACAACCCAGGCTCGCGCCGTCACGTGATCTGACAGTCACGTGGGCCGACCGAAAATATATGGGCGACAAACATGCCTTGAACTGAAGTGGGGGTGGGGCCTCAGGGGTGTCTTCCCGGCCCATCACATATCTCCCTCCTGATTTTGTTGTCGTCCCGACAACATCACCACCTCTGGCGCTTCGATCGTAGCCTCTTAGATCGTTGGTGCTGCGTATGACTCTTTCTCTGCGGCGATGCTTTAGGCTGAGCTTCTGTCATCGGTACAACCCGGCTGGGGACTGTCTTGGTCGACATGTCCCTAGTTGTGCTTTGTCGGGCTGGCAGTTGCTGTGGTCTAGAAGATTCGCCTACTTGTGCCGCGTCGCTGCTGGCTTGTGACATCTGCTTGCCAGTGCATGTAGCTGTCGAATCTGTAGGGGGATCGCTCTTGACGTGTTCTGCACTCATTTTGTGTGGACGGTGGCTTACATTCCCCACAGTCTGCTTTTGATGAGTCTCCTCTGCTGAACCTTGATTTGCACTCCCTCCTATCTGCTTAGGACGGGTTTCCTCCCCTAGACGACGTGTAATTTTCTCGGCGCCCTTAGTGTGACAGTTGTCGTGGCCATCTCTTGGCTTGCGCCCTAAAGGCAACCTGGCTGTGGCAGTCCGTCTAGGGAAAGAGCTTCTTGAGGGACAGGCGGCTATCAAATGTTCAGTTGACTTGCATCCAAAGCATCTTTTCAGGAGCGGGCCTTGTGGGCACTTGGCTGCCATGTGGCCTGAGAACTCACCACAATTATAGCACCTTATCTTTCTGGGCTTCCTCTGTGCCATGGGTCGCTTTCTGCTGCCCTTACACTCTTGACCGCCAATGCCGCATACATAAATTGCTTCCATGCCCTGGACCGATGGTTTGCTGTCAAACTCTACTCTCTCATTTCTCGCCAGACTCCGGAATCCCTTTCTGAAGATCTTGGTCTGATGTACAAATACATCAATACCTCCATCATCTGGCGTGATGAATCCCCATCCCCTGCGGACACTGTACCACTTGCAAACTCCTTTTCGCCTTGTCGGTGCAGCTGCACTGGTCGGTACTGTCAGCTCACTGCTTTCGTTAACAACAGCTTGACTCTCACATACCAGAACATGCACCTCCTCGTCGTGCTTTGGCTGTTCACGTGGACACACCTCCTTGTCTTGCGTTGGCTGTTCCCGCGGACACACCTCCTTGTTGTGCTTTGGCTGCTTCCGCGGCTGGCATGGTGCTCTCTTTCTCTGCACCTCCTCTTGTGCTGGCGAACTGGACTCTGACATCTGTGCTATCTGGGATTTTAGGAAGGATAACTCTGCTCTGAGTGCCTCCTCCTCCTTCTTAACTTCTGCACTTGATATCTGGACCCGTGTCTCAGGCTTTTTACTTCCACCATAAACAGCATATTCCCAAGGGAAATTCCTGTTCACCTCACTGACTTGTGGTTGCTCGCTGTAGGCTTTTTTTACAATTTCCAGTAACTGCTCAGGGCTGGCCTTGGCTCCGCCATGTATCCGCAACTCCCTAGCGACCCATGGTGTAACGTTGTTCCAGATTAAATCTACTTTGTCTATCGCACTAAAGGACCCCATCTTCCACACGGCCTCTACCTCTTCCACAAACTCTTGCCAAGTGGGACTTCCCTCTCCACTAAATAGCCTTATGTCTGGCACCTTCACGTACAATATCTTCACAGGCGCATTGATCGATGCCATCTTGCTGCAGGAATGCACTGCTGGGTGTTTACACTATTTGTTCGTTCGCTGTTTGCTCGGTGTCACTGTCTGCCTTATCCTGTCGACGACGCCAATTGTGGTAGGGCGGGGCGAGATGATGATGATGATTATATTGTGATTGTGATATCACTCTCTTGTCACACTCGCACCGACCCGAACAACAATAAAACTCTTGATTCTAGAGGCAGGGGCTATATTTATTTTTACAGCCCATTCAGTGACAAAGCAAACATTAAACAAATAAACTAGCGAACATCACAAAACCCAACAAAACAAAACAAAACACCCAACAGTGCCCGATGCTAATCTGAAGAAGCAAACAAAGCACAGAATAGTTAAAATCATAATATAATACTGAATGAGAAACACCACGCTCTCACCTGTCAAACTGTCCTACGCCGCCACCTGACACACTCAACTATCACACACACACACACACTCATGTGTGTCATCCAATGCGACTAGTAAGGTGTTGTGCGTGGGGCTGGCAATCTCACCATGTAACACAGGTTGCTACGGAAACCACTACTGCAAGAGCATACACTCAGCTATCACACACACACACACACACTCATGCATGTCGTCCAATGAGACTAGTAAGGTGTTGTGCGTGGGGCTGGCAATCTCACCATGTAACACAGATTGCTACCGAAACACTACTGCTCTAGCATATGAATACTTAATATGAAGGCAAACCACACTGTTGGCCCCATGCTCCCTCAGGAGCGGAGAAGAGAAATATATATCTTGAAGTGAGCCCACGTGCTCTCACAACCATTCCTCACATAACCATAATTAAATAATCATAAAATGGACATAAAATAATATTCAACTGTATGTACAACAAATACTCTCAGTAATGAGAATAAGCTACTACCTCGTAACTGATCTATCTCAATATTCGTTACTGCATTCTGAAGCATGTCGTATGTGACGACTGGTGCGGCTGGGAATCTCATCACATGAAACACATCGTTACCGAAACAACCACTGCAATAGCATAAAAATGCTTCTTGTCGGCTTGTGATAGACACCAGCCACATTGGTGTTTCCATGCTCCGCCGGGAGCAACCAGAGAAACACATGTCTCAACAAAGGAGTGGCCTCGCGCTCTCCAGAAATCTAAATACATATTCTCACCTCACAGTAACCCATTAAATATACAGTAGAATTATCAATAAACGTGAAATACACTCAATTACTTTTACATTAGAAAAAAAAAATATAATTATTCTCGACTTAAACCAAACTGGAACTAAATACACAACGTGTCACATGGCGTAACATTATAGGTTTACCACGCGGGGCGTGTTATTCGCCGCTTTTTATACAGTCCTCGCCACGTGGCTACAATCTTGCTATTGTTAATCTTATCTACATTCCCGTGAAATAGCTTCATACTATATCTGCCTTTCTGATAACATTTCTGTCCAGTTTCATGTATAAAATACTCTCCTACTAAATTTGCCCGGTCTGATGGATGAAATACTTGATACTAAATTCTCACATCTGGATTTAGGCTTTGCGTGCCTAATAAAACCTATCAAACATTATTTTCACTCATCTATCATTCTTCAAGACTAAATCATAATGTCCTAAAAAGACATTTCCTTTGGAAACACATCTATCTATTTCACTAAACATTAAAACAGACTCGTGCTGAATATAATTCTAGACTTATATAAAATTAATTCTAATTTAAATTAACTCACGTGCTCAATGCATTTACAGTTTGGCTCTGTCGTCTGTTCTCTCTGGCGGCTGATACTAGGAAAGGTCCGCTGGTAGCTCGCTATCTCTTTTTATAGGCACTAGGCTAATCACTCACTTTACTGCGCTAGGCGTATTAATCTTGACTACTTAAATATCACACGCGATTATCGCTTAGGAATAGCGAAAACACACATAAAACCTACAGCTATTTAATATAACACAATTCTACACCACAACTTAATTTAAATGCATTATTATGGCATTTTCATCAATCTTCTACTTCAGATTTTTCACAACCCAGGCTCGCGCCGTCACGTGATCTGACAGTCACGTGGGCCGACCGAAAATATATGGGCGACAAACATGCCTTGAACTGAAGTGGGGGTGGGGCCTCAGGGGTGTCTTCCCGGCCCATCACATTACATAACTGGATCTATGTAACACTGAATAACTTTCTTTATTATTTGCGTGGACAGCAATGTAGTTTTCTGCCTTATTGTGATATCTGCGCCATTTGGCCTAGCACATTACATTTCGGCAAACTATGTTCACAACTTTATACACAACTGAAATTTACATTTACCACAAACTATTTCCATTCATGATAAGCAGCAAAACAGTTATTTGGATGTAGATGGGACTTATTTGTGCATCCTTCACAGTGAAAGGATGTCCTGACCCTTACTTGAGTGGTGCAGCAAACGGCACAGTTGCGATGAAATTTTGATTTTTTAAATAATATGGTTTGTTCCTCCTAGTCTGTTGATTGGGTTGTTCACTTGATTGCTATGTCCAATCCTGGGAGGAATTTGCTGGAAATCCACAGCAGCAACAAGAGAGAGCTCATTGACAAGTCGCCGTTTAAATTGAAGAAGGCTCTGTTTGTGGCATTTGTTGATCTTGATAGTGCAAATAACTTATACGCATTGAGCTGAGTTATTTAAAAAATTCAGAAGAACATTTTTTTCCACCACTTTCTTGTTCTTCTGCTAAATGTGCCATATGTTACAATGCTTTGGTTCACTCTGTTACATTTATTCATGCGTTGATTGTAATCACCAATCATCAGTGGTTTTTTTATTTTATTACACCAAAGCTTTCCACTGTTGCGCAGCTTGATACAAGAATGCATGGGTTTTTGTTGTTCTTTTTTTTTTGGCTTTTTTGTCCCTAAACATTACATATAACAATCTTTTTCCTTGCTCCATGTACCATTTCATTTCTATTTGCATTAGCTGTAGTTTTCAGCTCTTTTTGGGAAGTTCTTTTGATTAACGTTGACAGTCCCAGTGAAATAATGACTCCTTTTATTCAGATATTGAAGCAACGGCACATTTGTGTAATATCAATCAGCATAGATGTGATGACCTTTTCCACATGGTTGTAGCACAGTGTCAACAATTTTGATGGCTTGCTGGCTATTTACATCAATATTTGGACTGTAAGAAGTATTGGCCCCAAAGTATATCAACAAATTTACTACAAACCCAGTGCTACTGTCGCAAAGACCGAATGTCTTCACATGAAAAATTTTGAGTTTAGAGGTATTGAACATTTTGTGAGCTCATCTGACTTTTCACCCAATTACCATTTCATCCAAAGACAGGTCTTTGTAAGGGTAAAATGCTTCCTGGAATCTAGATAACTTTTTCTGTAGAAATGGTTCGATCTTTGCTTTACCTTGTGCAAAGGTAATGTGACATCGTGTGATATAACATCTGAAACCTATCCCGTGTAAACATCAGTCTGTACCAAGGAGTTTGCAATAAAGCCTTCATTAGACCAATAACACTGGCTAAAAAAAAAAAATTTTTTTTCTTTCTCTAACATTTCTATGTTTTTCTGGTCAATTTTAATGCGCTGTTTTTAAATCTGCAAACCGTTTTTCTCTATCAGGTCGGGATCTCTAGAAATACGCAATTGAAGTTTTTTATCAACGCATACAGTATTACAACATCATTCGTACAAGAAGTATAACAGTTATGTAGGCTTGAATTTCTTTGCAGTCGACTTTCGTCGGTGAATGGCATGTGGTACATCGCGATGAAGCATCCAACAATAATCGGCAAGCATGGTCACACTCCACCGTCCTTGATAACGTGACTCCATTACGGCGATATCTTGATGGAATCATTCTCCATGTTCATCGCTGACTTCGCCAAGGTTGTCAAGGAAAAAGTCAAGATGCGAATCGAGCAAATGGATTTTGAGGGACATGTTACAGCCCATAATTCTGTATGCATCTATGCACTGCTTAACAATATGCACACAGTCGACAGATTTGTGATTTCCCAGAAAGTTATCGACGATCGATTTGAATGCCATCCATGCGCGAAGTTCACTACCATGTAACAAGTTCTCGAATTGTTTGTCTGCAATAACTTTCCTAATCTGAGGTCCTACAAAGATACCTTCCTTTATCTTTGCATCGCTAACTTGCGGAAACTTTTCTCAAAGATAAGTGAAAGCTTTGCTCGTTTTATCTAACGCTTTTACGAAATTCTTCATGAGCCCCAACTTTATATGTAACGGTAGTAAAATGATGCTGTCTTTGTTAACTAATGGCTCGTGTATTACATTTTTATGCCCGAGCTGCATACGATCCCTGATAGGCCACACCTTTCTTGCATAATGTTTCTGTCTGTTGCGGCTGTCCCAATCACATAGGAAGCAACAAAATTTAGTATACCCAGTCTGCATGCCTGTGAGAATTGCAATGACCTTTAGGTCTCCACAAATCTGCCATTGATAGTCATTGTACTTTATTTTTGCCAAAAGTATACCCATATTGTCATAAAAATTTCTTTCATATGAACAGAGTAGGTGACTGGAATTGATGAAAATAAATTTCCGTTATGCAATAACACGGCTTTTAGACTAGTCTTGGAAGAGTCGATGAAAAGTCGCCATTCGTTGACTATGTTCTCATGACCAAGGTGCACCATTAGACCGTTTACATCTTTGCAATAGCAAATGTCATCATCCATCTCAAAGTATTGAACAAGTTCTCCGTGTCTATGACGAAATTTAGATATCGGAGTATTGGGTGCTAAAAGATTCCATTCTTTGAATCGCGAACCGAGTAATTCCGCTTGTCCTTTGGTAAGAGCGAGATCACGTATTAGATCTGAAAGTTCTGAATGGTTAATTAAGTGAACACCATCATTCACCGTTATATAATCCCAGTCAGAATTAGTTTCTAAAGCAGGTAAACTATCACTTTCTGATGGTTCATTCACGTCCAACGGATATTGTTCTGGTGGAACTGGGATCGCACACGTGATTGGATCATGAGGCACTGGTTTCGAAACCGATTCAATATTTGGAAAAACCACAGACTTTCTAGTTTTAAAAGTGAAACCATGGATATTTGTCAAGAAGAAGTAACAATCAGTAGCGTTATTTGTCGGTTCATGCCTTATTACTGGCACTCCAAAAGGCATCGACTTATGCTTCGGCGATTTTCGTAACCAACCTGCCAATGTATTTGCACAAGTCGAACAAACTGCATTTGGCTTCCAGGATTTATTTGCATCATCAACTTTCAAATCGAAATAAAGTTCATATGCTTTCTTTAGTAAAGGTGTAAAGTTTTTCTGGTGAACACGATCGGTAAAATATCCGCACACGTAACAGAACAGTTCAGCCGAATTTCTACAACTTCTGGAAGCCATATTTCGCTCAGAATTATTTCAAAATACAGTAACTAAATTAAAAATAGCGTAACATATGTCATGCATCTTTTAGCAGTATTTTTTTTTTTTTTTTTTTTCTTAACCAGCGGCACTTTAGGCTTTCAGCCCTTCGGCCCTGTAGTGAAATTGACAGAGATACAACGGTAGAATTCCTCCAAGGATAACATTTAAGGATAAAAACATAATGCGTAGGCTGCTGATGTACATGATCGCCTAGACCGCGGGTCATCACCCTCCATAAATTTGACTTGCTAGACCGGAGGGGAACGGAGGATCAAAAAGGAAAAAATATGACTGGAAAGGCTAAAGAGACGCAATTGGGGGGGGGGGGGAAATGGATGAAAGTAAAAAAATTCAAGTCCCCCAAATTGACACGAGGTACGGAATTGGACGTTTTGCGATACCAAGCGCTTGATTTGAATTTGAGCGGAAGAACGCAGATGTCTGAAAAAAATTACAAAAATTAAAAAGTAAATTTTTCTTAATATTAATGTTAGGAATATAAAAATTAGCTGGCCAGATGGCCTATTCTGAGCAGTGAACTAATATGGTTTTAATTTTACAGACGGATAGATAATATTGAAAATAATGACAAAAGACAGTGTAGTTTACATCAGCCACAGACTGCATTGAATCTAACATATCGTTATTTGCACACAAAAACACGACCTTGGGGACGCAGGTGTTCAAATTTACTTAGCATAGAAGTGAAGGGACATTGGTGGTAGCTGTGTCTAAATATAACTTTTTACAACAAAAATTTGAAGGGGAGAGACCGGTTGGGTCAAAAATCGAGCACAATTTTGTAGAAACACAAGTAGAGACGGACAGACTAACAGATAACCATCCATACGTGACTGAAGCTTGACTGAAATGACTTTAGTGAGGAAATTTGAAATTAAAAATAAACCTCGGCAGTGATTGGCCACAGACAATCATATTATTAGCGCTTAGAGCGCATTTGGGGTCATTCTTCAATAATTGTTCAGTGTTAGACACAGATTTTAAAGTGTGGTGTTTTCCCATATGAAAGACAGTGAGTTAAATTTAGGGACGCCATCCTATAGCCAGCAGCTCAGCTGAGTTTTGCTAGCACTTCTGTGTTAATTATTCATAATCTGAGCTGCGAGTTTCTGTCGTCCACGAAGAAGTATCTATTCGGGTGGTGATTTACACAAGTGTATCTGTGCAGTCCTTGTGACAGAGACCACCATTAGTGCCCGCCAGCACGGAGAGGTGGGACCGCCTGATTTCAGCACCAGAGCTACAAATACCAGATGAGTGAGCCTCTGGTCTGCTGGATATTCACCAACCCCATTTAGTTGCAGATACCCCATAAAAATTCCCACCATTTTCTGGACACTATGTAGTCAATATAGACAGGTGTGATGAGACCACCCCAACAGCACAGACAATAAATATCCTCCTTAGTAGCTGACTACCAGAACATTTTAATAAAACTAACTATTCTAGTACTTAAATATGTTCACTTTTGCATTTATTATGTAACATTCCATGCATAATTTTTATAAATTTTAAATCCTTCTTTTAAAACAAGTTCTGGTCAAAATAAAACTTGATCCAGAACAAATAAATGTAATATAATTATATCAAAAACTTTACACACGTGAGTTAGTTCAGTGTATTGTAACACTTGTTAATCTTATTAGTCTTGTTAAATATCTATGGGTATATTTATAACTATCACACCACAGTACACATCATAACCCTAGACACTTTACGCAGCTACATTCATAAAAAAAAATTAAGTGTGAGGTCGTAGTGGTAGCAAGAAAGGCCTTCTGACAATTCTCAATTACATTTTATCTCAGGAGCCTTCACAGCTGGCCTCATACAATTTACATGTAGTACCATCATCATCATACAAAACCATCAATACCACTACAGGCCCAATGACATGTCATTGCGAGGCTGGGGAACCTGAGGACTTTCCTTCCAACCCGGTCAGGAGCTTCGCTCCTTCCCATCCACAGAGGGTTTATCACAGGAGCCGTTCATGCTATTCAGTCAAATTTCCGGCCGTAAACATTTCTTCAAACGCCGACGCCCGGGTTTGAACCATGAACACCTGGTCGCCAGTACAACGCCGAAGCCATTACACCAGCGCGGCTCCCATCTTTTAGCAGTATAAAAAGTAGAATTATTTTGCATTTTTATTAATTTTTAATAAGTTATATAGTAAAAATGAAACGGAGCAAATAACGGTTTCCCAAAAATATATTTATTCACAAATATCTTAAGATCCCGATGTGATAGAGATAAACTGATTTCAAATTTGAAATCAGCGCAAGAAACTGACCTAAGAACACTTATTGTTATATAAGAAAGAAAAATGTTGTTTTTCAGTGTAATCACTAATGGTTGTTGTTTTATATAATCCCAATTGCTATTATCACAGCCAAAAACTTGCACAGTTCTGGAGATGTAACTGGATACCAGTTTTGATAGACATATCTTTTTGTCGCCGTTTCTGATTTTGACTGACAGAGTCGTCCGGCATATTCATTTATAGAAACAGTAAGCTCTTCTATAATCTCATTAGTTAAAAGACCTTTCAGACAATAAAATGCAGAAGAATCATCAGTTATAATATTTGGATTCACACCTGAAATCCCAGCAGGAGGCGGTACAAAGAGTAAAGCATTTTGTGTTGAGCCAGCGTCAACTTTATTCCAGCTAATCTCTTCACTCAATGAATTTATATTATCATCACTACTTGTGGGTTCTGCTTCTCTATGGGGTGATCTAGATGTATCTTCTCTCAGTCGTGTCTTCATGGGAGCTTTACCTTTTCCTTGTTGTCTTTTCACTGGCCTGACATTTCTAGTACGAGTACTACTGACAGAACCAGCTTGGGGGAAACGCCCCCTTCTCATCTGATTCAGTGTTTTGATTATAGATATCTTCGCTGGGTAAAATACATTTTGAATCTGAACTGTCATCATTACTCTATAAATGATCATCCTCGTGTTCAATCCAAGAAGAAAAAAGTTGTGCTGCTAGTCAGACGATAATATTTGCTTACAATCGTTTGAAGATGAAGCCATTTTGTTTAGAAAAACTTTGTTTACGGTCAACAGCCGAACAACAAAGTTACTAAAATCGAATATTAATGACGAATAACAACACACCACGCTGAAAATGTAAACAGATTGGATACAGGAAGTGACTTTATAGATATTGGATTGGATAAAACATCGACAATTTTTCATTAAACTTTGCCGAGAAAGACTTACTTGTCTAACGCCACTTTACCTAGCGAGCCGTATTTGTGGTAAAAGTCTTGCGCCATTTCAGCTGGCGAGCCATATAGTAAGAGTTAAAAAAAAATGTGTTAGCTTTTAGCCGTTGCCAAAAAAAAAAAAAAACAAACAAACAAACAACCGGGCGACCACAACTGATGTTTAAAGATGTGTGCAAGAGAGACACGAAAGCGCTGGACATAAATAAATCTAAATCCAACCACCTGGGAGGATTCAAATCGTAATCACACAAAGTGCCGATGCTGCCTACTCCGCCACCTCAAATAGAACAAAAAGAAGCTCTCACAACAAGCAGAAGAGAAAAGAACACGGCGAAAGGAACAGCAGAAAAAGAACAGCTGAGGACTATCACCTCAATATCGCATCATTCCCACAGTCAGTTATGACTGAAACAGGCTGTTATGTTAGTTGTTGGCTGTCACAGTCGACATAAAAGGATGCAAACGGTTTGAAAGAAAACTTATATCTCTCCTTTAAATGTCACCTTCCATGAATCATCTGGTTTTCATCGCTATTAACGTGCCCTCGCTCCTTCTTCTATTGGTTATTGTTGTATTTGATCAGAATCGACATCACTACACTTTGTGCACACGCATACGTTATCATTCTCTCAGCAAACGTCGACGTGAATGAATATTGTCTTGTCGCGCGCTCCTTGTATATATGCCGGTTGCAGCCTCTCATCCGTCCATCCCTGCTAGTCTTAACGTTTGATGCCAAATTCTAATAATCATAGACTTATTAATTCATCAACATCCGTGTCGCTATCTAATAAGCAATCATTTATTGTCCTTATTATCTGTCCCGTATCCATATCCAGTGTCCTCGCTATGATTGATCTCGAAGATAATCTGTCAGCTTTTATATTTCTAGTGACCTGGACAGTACTGTAGATCACGCCAGTACCTGAAGATTCCAGGAATGGATGGTTTCCATTCATGCCCTTGCCTCTATTTTGGACCTTCCGATATTTGTACTGAGTCTGACACAACAATTGACCTTGTAGATAGTGCTGGAGATTATTGGCTTGTAAACTCCGCTCTTTTCAGCTACGATCCTGCCCTTTACTCTAGCCGAGAAGCCTCATTCTGATTTATTATCACTGAGTATAGATCCATCAGTGTACACAAGGGCATCATCATCTCCTACAAATATAAACGGGTGCTCCACTAAAAGGCAAGGCAAAGAACTAACATTCTCAGAGGGATTCAAGTATTATATTAATTGAACCTAGAGTAGATAATTTATCCTCAACTATGCTGCTGCATAATGCCGTATTAGGGCTTACAGCACCATTCAAACCTCTTTAAACATAATTGTATAAACTTACGCCGAAGAGCCACTGTGCAAGAGCACAGGCTAGCAACAAAGCAGACAATTAGAAGCTTAGTTCATTGTAGTTGCTCCAGTCCAACTGCAGCAGAAAAACACACGGTGCACGCACTGGCAGGCGAAGCAAGCGAGAAAAAGTTTAGTTTTAAACACAGCTGTCCTTAATCTTTTCAAATTTGACGATAATAATTTAAGTGGATGTTAATGTCTTCTTTATTGGGCAGTAAAACTGCCTTCGTTTGGCAGAAAATTCTTTAACAACCTGTAAATTAAATGCAACCCAATGGTTTTCTTGTTGTGAATTCCTTTAGCACCGTTTGGGACGCACGTTTTTAATCAATCTCTCCCAAGATATCACAAACTGAGCGGTGCATCTCAGTTATTTCCATCTTATTCTTCCACTTCTCCTATCTAAGTATCTGTCTCTTCTCTATATTAAAAAAAAAATCTTTCTCTATCTATTGTTTTGATGGACAGATTCCAAAAATGTGTATTATGGGTTATCCATCTATATCGCCTTTTTCACTTTATGATTCACTGTTTTCTGATCTATTGTCCCCCCATTCTAACATAAGCTAACATATAGTTTTAGTGTTTCATGTTTTGTTGCTGTATTTATTTAAGTACATCTGTATCCTCTTGGTTACCTTTCCTATTGTTGGTTTTTTTTTTTTTTTTTTTTTGTTAACATACTTGACGATGTATTTAAATGTTCACAGCTTGATTTTAACGTTTATATGGGCCAGGTTTATAAACTTCTCAGGGATTTAATGGTGCCTTGTAAACTCATGAAAATGGCCTCTTTTAAAAAATTGTCCAAGACGTTTATATTTCTCAATCATATATGTAAAGTAGAGAGCTTCATTATATACGTATATTTTACTACAATGAGCCGGTTGGCTGTTTGAACGGCGCGGTGTCTGATCTGCAGAAAACTTACCTGTCCTAGTGAGTACAGTCACATCTCCAGCTTCATGTTCTTCATTTCTTTAAACATATGATCTTTACTGAGTATAGGGCCACAACTGGCGCCTCAAACATTTCTCTAAACATATGTTCTTTACTAAGTATAGGACCACAACTGGCGCCTCAAACATTTCTCTAAACATATGTTCTTTACTGAGTACAGGACCACAACTGGCGCCTCAATTATTTCTCTAAACCTATGTTCTTTACTGAGTACAGGACAACAACTGGCGCCTCAAACATTTCTCTAAACATATGTTTTTTACTGAGTACAGGACCACAACTGGCGCCTCAAACATTTCTCTAAACATATGTTCTTTACTGAGTACAGGACCACAACTGGCGCCTCAAACATTTCTCTAAACATATGTTCTTTACTGAGTACAGGACCACAACTGGCGCCTCAAACATTTCTCTAAACCTATGTTCTTTACTGAGTACAGGACCACAACTGGCGCCTCATACATTTCTCTAAACATATGTTTTTTACTGAGTACAGGACCACAACTGGCGCCTCAAACATTTCTCTAAACATATATTCTTCACTGAGTACAGGACCACAACTGGCGCCTCAAACATTTCTCTAAACATATGTTCTTTACTGAGTATAGGACCACAACTGGCGCCTCAAACATTTCTCTAAACATATGTTCTTTACTAAGTACAGGACCACAACTGGCGCCTCAAACATTTCTCTAAACATATGTTCTTTACTGAGTACAGGACCACAACTGGCGCCTCAAACATTTCTCTAAACATATGTTCTTTACTGAGTACAGGACCACAACTGGCGCCTCAAACATTTCTCTAAACCTATGTTCTTTACTGAGTACAGGACCACAACTGGCGCCTCAAACATTTATCTAAACATATGTTCTTTACTGAGTATAGGTCCACAACAGGCGCCTCAAACATTTCTCTAAACATATGTTCTTTACTGAGTATAGGACCACAACAGGCGCCTCAAACATTTCTCTAAACATATGTTCTTTACTGAGTATAGGTCCACAACAGGCGCTTCAAACATTTCTCTAAACATATGTTCTTTACTGAGTATAGGACCACAACAGGCGCCTTAAACATTTCTCTAAACATATGTTCTTTACTGAGTATAGGTCCACAACAGGCGCCTCAAACATTTCTCTAAACATATGTTCGGTAGTAAAATCTGCGAGAATAATCGCTCATTTTAGTAAGATTTTAATCATAAAAAGATAATAAATAAACCCGCCCGATTGTGTCTGACTGTGATCTTCTCACACACCAGCATAGCGCTGAATTTTGTGCCGTGGACAGGCTTAGAATCGATCTCGCCGTTTAAACCTCCTCGCTTTCCTTGTGACGTACATTTTTAACATTTTGCCCGGTCTGATAGAGACTGCGGCAAGACTTATAATTAACGATTTTGCGGAAGTGTGCCGCCAAACTACTGTCTGAATTAACGTAATATTTTGACTTTAACGCGTGTAATAAGTAGTAATCCTTACATTTTTTGGTAGTGTAGCACGAGACAATACAAATATTTAACGCCTATTCAAATACCCGCCGCTCAAAACCCCGCTTCGCTTGACACATTATGCCATGCATATATACACGCTGCGGCAAAGCCAACAGAGGCAAACACGCAGACAATTTTATTTCCTCCTCGCGGTAGTATTTCTGACGTCACTAAAACAAGTAGTTATTTGAAAATACATGCTAGCGAGAGATGAAGGGGGGAAAAGATGGCCATCTTGTGTAAAATTTTTATTTGACGATTGCCGGTGACAAAATTGAAAATCTAAACCATAATGAAACTGACCATAAAAATCATATGGTAGTATAGCTTAGAGTCCACTGAGCAAGAATATGTTTTAAATAATATGGTAGTCCCAGTATTAGCCAAGTTATTGATAAAATACTAAATGTCTACGGACGTGCGACCAGGCAGACTGTTGTTCCTGCTTGTTTTTTTTTATAACGTTAGTGGGGACGGTAGCTTAGAAAAGAGGCATTGAGGTACATTCAAATTCGCTTGGGTAACAAGAGTATAGGAGGAGAGGGGAGCGGTAGGAAAATTGTTACCAAAAACGAAACATCTTTTTGTATTGGCATAACTAAAGCAGGCTGGCCAATCGACTACCAGACGCAGAGTTTGTTTGGAATTATTTTTGTTTTTCAAAAACTACATTTGAAGTCTGGTAGTCGCAAGCTTTCGATTGGTTAGTGCTAATAAATATTAGCAAAAGGCTTTCACTATTCATTGCCAGTTGAACAAAACTTTTCATTCAAATACGCTGAGATCAACTGTGTTAATTGTAAAATTAAATAAAGAAGTATTCACAGTTTGGACAGGGCAGAAGAAACTGAGGCCACTTCTTTGCAAGTCAGCGTCATTTGTTTATATTTCTTGAAAATTTGTGGTAAGAATGCTTTATGAATTTAATATGTTTAATCCCACTGCCAAAGTTAGATACTGCTATTGGGAAAAGTGAAGGACGTGTCGGGAGCAGACATTGTTGAGTCCTCACATTGAACTGTATCTAACTGATGTATGTTGTCATGATTGTGTTTGAATATTATTGCATTAGAATATATTAGTAAGCCTCTGTGTTCCATGAACTCTGTCAACATGCCTGAAGCATTTATATTTAAAAAGGAAAAGAAGAGAAAATCATACCAAAGGAAATGTGGTTACCCCACATTATTTTATTGATGAAAACTATGTAAACGTACAGTGGCGTATCTGCCATAGGGACCTGAGGTGTGGTCACAGCAAGGTGGGAGTCATGTAAAATTAGGGGCGAGTGCACCTGTCATGCACGCGAGGCTGACCCCATAGCACAGTAGGAAAATAATAAATATAATAAGTGATCAGATATAAAAGGCCAGGGTGTCCTTTTGTTGCAGAGGTTTTATTTCCTGTTGCCAGCCGGTAACAGGAAACCTGCTGAGTGAGAATAAAGCCATCAAGTCCCCGACCATTTGTTTATGCTGTCAAAAGATAACGGGAGGAGCTTGGGCATTTTGAGAGATCGAGATTTTCTGCAACATCATACTGTATTATCATTCCACAAGGAATCCCAGGTGATGTGTTAAGCATCTGGGTATATCTGACACTTTCGTTTTGAATAAACTCTGGTAATTCAAAATCATACTGAGGAGGTTTATGGGGTATGATGAAACTACAGCCCCTCATACACAGTGACTCTCCCTCTTAGATGAATAAAGTGTAAGCTGTGAACATTCCAACAGGAAAGATATATACTGACTTTATAGTTAGTGGACCAAGAGTCCAGATATTTTAGTTGATCTTTTCTGTACAGGCTGATTAAATTGTACAGAAAAAATATTCATATTCCTCAGAGATCACTATGCACTAACAAAATATTCATCAGAGATCACTATGAACTAACAAAATATTTCTCAGAGATAACTATGAACTAACAAAATATTCCTCGGAGATCACTATGAACTAACAAAATATACCTCAGAGATCACTGAACTAACAAGATATTCCTCAGAGATCACTATAAACTAACAAAATATTTCTCAGAGATCACAATGAACTAACAAAATATTCCTCAGAAATCACTATGAACTAAGAAAATATTCCTCAGAGATCACAATGAACTAACTGATAAGTCTCTCTAGTTGATAACTCTATTTTCTTTGCTCATCATCAGTTGATAAATATAAACTCACTAGAACATCACCAGAGCTACATGCTGTGTTGTTGTGTTGCTTGTGGTTTGAGTATGGAATGTCAACTCGACCTACGCAGTGGTGTGTAGACATAGATTGTGAGTATAATATGCGAATGATAAGAAGAGTTCGTGGTGTTGACAAATGGTCTTTTTCTCACACTCATGTATGGTTGGAAGTCATCGACACCAACGACTGTGTACCTTTGCTACAGTTTAATTGGACGTACACACTCGACAGCACGAATAGTGACAAATCACAGGTTGGCATAATACATCATAGTACAGTGGATAAATGGTCTTGCAATGATACATGGGCACTCATGTAGAATAATAGCATAATGGACTGTCAGTAGTCCAGCACTCAGTATTGCCCATATATATATATATATATATCATCTGAGTTTACTGACAAAGCACGTCAGATTATAAACAACATTCAAGATGGCTTCTAGACCTAACCTCGTCTAGCGAAGATTCCTTGAAATAATATTCAGCACATATTTTTCATGCAATCATATTGAACCGCTAGTAATGGGTTCTCATGTGTAGCAGTGATCTCTGGACTCATCAAGCGATAATACGGGACATCCCTTTCTCTTCTTGAAAGTCACAATATATTTGGATACAAGATGGCTTCTCTCGTGAGCTGTCACTCACGTTTGGATACAGATAAAGAATCTGTATTAAAGTTAGTCATTCATTAAATGTTCTCATAGCTCTGTAGATTCTATCATGATACAATTGACTTCATCATACAAGATATAGTGCTGCTAGGAGTGAATGTCATCTTCATCTAGTTAAATATATTCTCTCAGACGTACAAATCGTGCCTATCGAAAAACGGTGGCTTCGTAAGAGAGTTCATAAGGAGAATCTTTTGTTACCTTGGTATCAAAAATATGATTCTGCCATTCCTTGGCAATACGAATAAACACTGGGGTAAAGCATACACGATAGGTCTAGACGACTATCACTTTCCCCATAAATACTGAGATCACTTTTTCCGGCGACAAGCCGCTACACAAAAATCACAGCCCCATCAGGACGAAGCCAAATCACACCTCTCTAGCGACACATCCGCCGAACAGCCCTTTGACCTTTCTAACGACAAAAGACCATATAGTTCGACTTAGATATGTAAAGATATACAGATATAAGACAGACTCGTCCTACCCAGACAAACAATACACATAAATTCAGGCCATAGATACACTGAAGCAAGAACAACCTATTTCTACCCAAACAAAGAATAAATCGCAGTAAAACTGGATTCATCCGCGGAGTTCGATCGAAGTGACGACACTCCTTTCAAGGGAAGTAACTCAATAATGACTTTTCCTTAAGCACTAAAAAGTATCTATTTTGTTTACAAAATATTTGCGAACATAACAAGCATACAAATGTATTATATTGTAAGATATCAAAGACTGCACGTAACACTAACAAAATATTCCTCAGAGATCATTATTAACTAACAAAATATTCCTCAGAGATCAATATGAACTAACACAATTTTCCTCAGAGATAACTATGAACTAATAAAATATTCCTCAGAGATCACTATGAACTAACAAAATATTCATCAGAGATCACTATGAACTAACAAAATATTCCTCAGAGATCACTATGAACTAACAAAATATTCCTCAGAGATCACTATGAACTAACAAAATATTCCTCAGAGAATTATGAACTAACAAAATATTCCTCAGAGATCACTATGAACTAACAACATATTTCTCAGAGATCACTATGATATAACAAAATATTCCTCAGAGATAACTATGAACTAACAAAATATACCACAGAGATCACTATGAACTAACAAAATATTCCTCAGAGATCACTATGAACTAACAAAATATTCCCCAGTATAGAACCAACACTTAAGCTGCCCACACACAGGAAACATCAACAAAATATTCCCCAGTATAGAACGAACGAACGAACGAACTTTATTTTCAAAGGGTTGAGATTTGGGCACGCAGGCCCGTCTGACATTCTGCCCTTCCTTTCTCTCGTCTTTTATACTGATTTCATTTATTCTCACATACATTTTACCCATCAATTCAAGGAACTCAACGTTGTAAAGGTAAAATAATAGCATACTCACATCCACAGTATCTAATTATAAACATGAAATAAAATATGTTGAAAAGTACAAACTAAGTATTACCATGAAACAAAATATGTTGAAAAGCAGTAACATCATCATTAAACCTACATTCGATATTATATCATTTGTTTGGAAAAATAATCACATTAGGGGGGCAGATAATCAGAACTCATAAAGTATTCGAAAAGTCTACTATTGTATGAATAGGGACTGAGGTTGTTATCTTTCAGATAATGTGGAAGATAGTTCCAGAGATGAGCAGCAGAGTAAGCTAAGCTTTTCTTGAATAAGTCAAGCCTAGGCTTGGGCACTTGTATTTTGTTAAGGCGTTGACTGCGTCTTTCACTGTATTTGAACATTGGCCACAGATATGTTGGAGCGTTCTGTGACAGGATTTTGTGAACAAATTTAGCTTTGTTGAACAGAAAGCGCTTTCTTAGAGACAGTATTTTGAGATCTTTATATAGGTCTACACACTGTGCTTGGCAGTTGTCAGAAACTAGACGCACTGCACGCTTTTGTAGTGAATGGAGTCTTTTTGTGTTGGACATAGAACAACCATCCCAGATTGTGGAGCAATATTCATGGTTTGTTTGTATGTGAAATATAAAGAACAATTTACGTGCATCTTCATCTAGGAAATGTTTGATTTTAGCTAACTGGTAAACTTTCTGTGCCGTTTGCTTGGTCAGTGCATGAACATGTGAGTTCCAATTTAGATGCTGATCAACGACTATTCCTAGAGTTTTATGTTCATTAACGTTTTCAATTGGTAAGGTACCAATATAGATCTGAAGTGTTGTTTTCTCTGAATTTTGTAATTTTTGTCAGGTTGATATTAACATGCACTTTGTTTTAATTATATTTATTAACATGCGGTTTCCGATGCTCCACTTAATCAGATTGTCTGTATCTTTTTGTAACGATAGTTCGAGTGTGTTGCAACTTGTATCACTCGTGTAGACAGTACAGTCATCAGCAAATAGGTCACAGGATGCGTGCTCGACGTGTAGTGGAAGGTCATTAATGTATATGGCAAAAAAGTAGAGGCCCAAGAATAGAGCCCCGAGGAACGCCGGTATTTATTACGGTTTGGTTTGAGCAAGAGTTATTGTAAGAAACTACATGTTTTCTGTCTGACAGGAATGATTTAATTATCGTCACTAGTTGAAGGTTTACTTTTGATGTTTCTAGTTTTCTAATTAAAATAGCGTGATCTATCATATCAAATGCTTTTTTAAAGTCTACAAAAACTGCCCCACATATGTTATCGTTATTAATATTTAAGTGCCAGTTGTCAATCATCTTAGTTAGAGCTGTGTGACATGAATGTTTAGGTCTAAACCCCGACTGACTATCAATTAGCAAGCAGTTGTTAACAAGGTGTTGTAGTGTTATTTTATGTATGTGTTTTCTAGTGGTTTAGATAGCGATGATATTAAGGAGATTGGCCTATAGTTACCAAGGTTATTATTGTCGGAAGAGCCAAGTTTTAAGAGAGGATATACCTTAGCGACTTTAAAGTGCCACGGAAAGTAACTCTGTGCGATACATTGATTGTATATGTATGTAAGCGAATTACTAATAGCTTGAGCCGCATAACGCAGTATTCGATTACTGACTCCGTCAAGTCCTGATGAGTTATTATCTTTAAGTCCTAGAAGATAGTTATACACTTCATTAACTGTCATAAACGGAATGTTGGATGGGATTGTGTTGGTACATTTGTTCTCACAAAATACTGACAGCCTGCCTAAGTCACAAGGTGAATTGGGTATTGTAGATTTAAGACTGTTTATTTCTGCCTGAAGGTAATTGCTGAAGTCTGTGCAAGTAAATGAAGTATTAAGGCTTGACGAGACTGACATATTTCGCTTGTTCGCTAAGGTGTTGATTGCTTTCCATATATCTTTACTGTTTGTTTTGTTCTGAACCAAATTTTTAAAATAATTTTTTTTTCCTCTACGAATTAAATATTGCACGTTGTTCCTCTGTGCTCTGTATGTGTTAAAGTCCTTGTTTTTGTGAGCTTGATCTCTCTGCCTCATGGCGTCTAGCACTGCTTGTGTGATCCAAGGAGATTTGACCTGTCGTTTCACACTAACTTCTTTAGTTGGTGCGTGGTTATCAAACACACAAAGAAAGATACGTATCCAATGGGCAATGGCGTCATCGGGATCAGAAAGCTGGTAAACACTGGCACGAGGTGCAGTTCGCAAATCATGTAAAAATAGTTCACGGTTGAAATTTTTAAAACTTCTAAATTTAATACTGATATGTTTATTTCTTGGAGCTTTATATTTATTCTTTGACCACGTGCAACATATAGGATAGTGGTCACTCATCGCGACAGTAGGAACATAGCATTCTATAATGTTTTCTGCACAGGTGACGTAGATGTGGTCAATTGTTGTGGATGATCCATTTGTTACCCTGGTAGGCTGGTTGACTATTTGTTTCAGGTTGTAAGATAGTATGATGTTTTCCCACGTTTGGTTTGTGTTGTGCATGTCGATGTTGAAATCGCCTAGAAGAATAATTTCTTTGGCAGTGGTAAATACTTTATCCATCATAGTGGTGAAATCTTCGTACCAGATTGCTCCTGCACTGGGATTTCTATAAAGATACCCGACGAGAAATTGTCCCTGAGTCGGTAGTTTTATTTCTAACCATATGCACTCGGTCTCTGCTGTCTCTAAATCGCTTCTGCGGCGATAACTAATAGAAGTGGAAATATATACTGCTATACCTGTTTCTAGCTTCCTACTTGAGTCTCGCCGAACTGTTTTAAAGCCATTTAGGGCAATTTCATCATCTGATATTTTGTCGTTTAAACGACTTTCGGAAAGTCCAAAAACATGAACATTTTTATTCAGAATTTGTGTAAGCTCAGGAAGTTTGCCTAATAAATGGTAAATGTTCAGGTGGCTCAGCCGTAGACCATCCGTAATTAGCCATTGTGTTTGATAGGTATGCATTTTATTTTAACGAGTGGTTTAAAAAGGAAAAAAACAAAAGCAATTTTAAATACGAAACCCACGAAAGTTTAAACTAATTAACGTCACCAAGTAAGTGAAAATACAAATGTTAGTACTTAACGTACGAACACTTGGTACAAGTATTGCTAAAATATTACAATTAACTGAAATTGGCAGTAGTATATTAAAATAGTCACACAACAGTAGGCACGCACGTTTTCACACCACAACACTAAATTTCTAACAAAGTAATTAAGCGACACTGAGAGAACACGAATTAAAAAAGTAAATAAAATAAAATAAAATCTTGCAAATTATGAAAAAAACTGTGGAAGGCCTGTAGCCAATGAAATTAGAGTGTTTTGAGAAAGTAACAAAGTACTTATTACTTTATGCGTCACAGTAATCAACTAATTTTTCAGGGGAGAGACGGCTCTGGTCGCAGGGATTAAGTCGATTAAAAAAATGAAATGATTCATCATCGATAATGGATGTCTCTGTCAGGTATATAATAGGGCCCCCGTTGCACAGACATCATTAGTGCTTGGCTGAGTGCTTGGCTAGAACCAACACTGGAGCTGCCCACACACAGGAAACATCAACAAAATATTCCCCAGTATAGAACCAACACTTGAGCTGCCCACACACAGGAAACATCAACAAAATATTCCCCGTATAGAACCAACACTTGAGCTGTCCACACACAGGAAACATCAACAAAATATTATCCAGTATAGAAACAACACTTGAGCTGCCCACACACAGGAAACATCAACAAAATATTCCCCAGTATAGAACCAACACTTGAGCTGCTCACACACAGGAAACATCAACAAAATATTTCCCAGTATAGAACCAACACTTGAGCTGCCCACACACAGGAAACATCAACAAAATATTTCCCGTATAGAACCAACACTTGAGCTGCCCACACACAGAAAACATCAACAAAATATTCCCCAGTATAGAACCAACACTTGAGCTGCCCACACACAGGAAACATCAACAAAATATTCCCCAGTATAGAACCAACACTTGAGCTGCCCACACACAGGAAACATCAACAAAATATTCCCCAGTGTAGAACCAACACTTGAGCTGCCCACACACAGGAAACATCAACAAAATATTCCCCAGTATAGAACCAACACTTGAGTTGCTCACACACAGGAAACATCAACAAAATATTCCCCAGTATAGAACCAACACTTGAGCTGCCCACACACAGGAAACATCAACAAAATATTCCCCAGAGATGACTATGAACTAACAAAATATTCCCCAGAGATGACTATGAACTAACAAAATATTCCCTAGTATAGAACCACCACTTGAGCTGCCCACACACAGGAAACATCAACAAAACAGTTACACAAACACTTACTAAAATAACGACCTATTAATGTCATAGCCAAGTTCCAGGGGGTCTCTATGGAGATAACACAATGTTTAGCGCTACTGCGCTCTCATGCGTGTCGTTGATAAAGGTGGATTTGAGCTGAAATGATAACTTGCCACCCCTATCGACACCTGGTATTAAAGTGCAAGATGTAGGTGTCTTCTCTGATTTAGAATGTTGCTGTGTGTGTTGCAGTAGAACAGTTCACAGGGTACACCACAGGCAACATGACGTGCAGAGTCATAGAAATGGTAACTTCGCTTTAGTTTTATACCATTTATTGCACGCCACAAAACAGTCATGATATTTATGTCATCACCAGCATAGTATAACGAATGCAGCATTCAAAATCATATTAACTGATAGTCATGTAGGATTCAATACTCAATAGTTGTATTGTAAACAGTTATCATAAAGTTCTGGTTCGTGAAGCTGTATAAATAATATATATATAACTTACCTTCTGTCAACAGTGTCAGCTGCAGATCTTCAATGTTCATAGACAATAATAAATGCTCCCCTTTCTGATGCTAGCAGATCAGATGTATACAATAAGTCCGTTTACTGTCTACACGTGAATAGCATATTGGGAATACAGGTCAAACCGACCTTTATAACGTTTCTAAGTCTAACCATCTGACTTGGACGTGATCTCTGATATAACGAATCCTGGAACACAGACAATAGTCTTGTTGGTCTAGAGCGACCCATATATATATAACTAGTTCAGGTATAAAGATACCGGTGGCGAAAATCCTAGTCAAAGTACCTCTCCATATTGAATCACACAGGCGAGCAAGGAGCGACAAAATGACGAACTTCTAGATGATAGCAAAAAGTTCGATACAAGAGGAATTACCTTTCTTCGGAAATCAACCACGAACATATGCCTCCAGGCAGGCTTGAATAATACTGGGAAATAGTCTAGTTAGCTAACTAACTCACAAAGACAATGTATTTCCCTCAGAAAATCACAAGACGCAGGTTGCGTCTGCTCGCTACTCAGACCATTTCTTAACTGCCCCGAGCTGGGCGGAACCACAAACGAACTCTCCAAGTCGAGACATGCGCAGAACAACAATATCTGAGTCGCCGTTCACATTAGACGATTCTAAGAACATTCGAGATAAAAGTCTTACACAGTCGCGCCTTTTATGGTCATGAACAGAAGCGTTAAGACAGGTTTTCAGACATCTACCATAGTTGACTGATACTACCAAATAAGGAGATATGGTCACGCTTCGTTCAAGAAATTATAGACCGAACGTGTCTCTATACAAGAGGAGGTAAACTCATAAAAAATAGCAGTATCAATATCTCGGGTTCTGTCCCTTTGACTGTAAAATATATATAATATACATTTCAGTCAAAAAATGATCATACATACGAAAAATGTTTATACAAACGAAAAATAATAATGATCCGTGCGTAACATTACCGCACCCTCCCGGGAAAAAAAAAAAAATGAAACATTTTTTTTTTTTTAAATCCTGGAGCCGGAAAAAATCTAGGCTCCTAACGCACGTATGATGCGTGGATATATACCTAACAAACTAGCTCAACGCATGGAGCGACACTGAGATCATATCTCAGATCCTTAGAGAAAAAATTTATCTAAGTATACGCTGATATATTCCAGGAAGGTGCCACCAACACACGCCACAATGATGGCAACAACATAATGACAATCAAATTATACTCATACCAATATATGAAATTAAATATATTATGTGTTATCATACAATGTGTTGCAAATAGCGGTGTAATTTACTAATATACCGCACTATATTATTACATTATATAAAGCAACAGTAATTAATAAGTAATACATGTGTTGATCTTCGTTGACATAAAACATTCAATAGAAGAAGATGTGGACATCATCCGCTCCCAATCTAGGACAGGCCTTGATATCCTCAAAGTTCCACAATGGACATAATCTCGCAGACTTCAATGATGTGCTGCGAAAATGTCAATAACACAAATCTTAAAGACAACTGGTAAATCTCTTAATACAATCCTGAAAATAATTTATTTAAATGTGGCCGAGTGATCTTTTGGCCCGTATATCACTAACTAAGCCTTCTTAGATAATTACATGGTACAATGTTATAAATTCCTAAAAAAAGTGAGAAAATATCTGCTAACATATCATTATAGCATTGGATTGTATATCAGGAAATATATATGACAGAAGAATTATGTGGAATCAGGTTGTGATCTATCACAATTATTATCTATATTGAGCCCATTGCTCTTATTTGAACTCTAGTTAACGTAGTTATGATTGTATTTTCTCTTCTGAACAAAATATCTATTAAATGGTTTTTGTTGTCCTGGAAAAAATTATTACCATGATGATAACCTTTATGAAAGTTCTTATAATTACTGGGACCAAAATGTTGAGGGCAATTAAATTGCCTCCAGTTCTTTGAAGAAGAACTATTATCATATGGACGCGTTTGGTAATATCCACTATCAAGATTATCTCTCTCAGCAAAATTGCTTTTATTTTTCACTTTGGTAATGTGTTTGAAAGGAGCATCACGCTGTCTGTGCTGAGTATGATGAGTAATAGGGATAATAGGGTTCTCATTGTTCCGAATATAATAGATCTTATTTCGGGAACTAATATTACGAGTTTTATTCCCAGATACATATTTATCAGTAATCTGCGAAGTCGATGCTTGATTCGTTAGAGTAGCCTTATTATGACATTTTTTCAGTGTTGTTACTCTGATGTAAAGGACTGACAATATGATTACTTTTGTTGGCCTGACGCCAACTCCCATTAGAGGCAGTATCGTTGTCACGTGGGAAACCATATTTACCACGAAACGATTTGTTGACATATTGTCTAATGTTACTGCTGGCATCGAGTGCATGTCGCTGACTCTTTGCATTAAAATATTGACCATCAGCTTTATGTCTAACTTCATTGACCTTGGTAGCAGATAATATCTTATTACACAAAACAATATCTAATAACCCGTCAACTACTCTTTTACGAAGTTTTTTGTAACTTCTGCTTCTGCAATAGTTTTCTCTCTAGCGACAGCTTTGTATGCTCTCACGTTGGTTTTAAGTTTCATTTTATAATCCTTCCTTATGTCATGTTGCTGGGAAGTAAGAGTTTTTTCTTTAGTGTTCCTATCTCTAAGATCTATTTTCAATTGTTCCTTTTGAGATGTCGTTTCTAAAACTGTAGCTCTTTCCTGAATCAGTTTCAAGTTTAAGTGCTTCAATAGCACTATGCTGGCTAGTCACAAATTCATCAATCTTTTCAGGAACAACTGTATCCTTCTCATTCACTACCTTTTTTTCTTTCAGTTCCATAAACGACAACTTCTCTTCATGCAAGTTCATATTTTCTTCAGTTTGCATATGCATCTGCCATTTTTTCTCTTTAGCTCCAAGTTTCTGATCCTCAATTTCTATTTTCTGTTTTTCAATCTCAAACTCCAAATGTATATAATTTGACTTCCACTTCTCATTGTTTATTTTGACTTGTTCTAGTTCTCTAATAACAGCCTGTTCCTTACATAGATATTTGTCTTTAATTGAGTTCATCTCATCTTCCAACTCTTTTTTCTCCTTTTCCAGTTGAAAATGTCTTAACTTATTCTCATGAGGAAGAGCTAATGTTTCTATTATCTTCCACAGTAGTTTTAAGTCAAGCGTGGAAGAGTTCACCTGGTCCAGGCTGGTTGACAACATTTGTTTTCAGGATTGTAAGATTCATGATGTTTTCTAACGTTTGGTTTGTGTTGTGCAGAGTCGAATGTTTAAATATTATCTAGAAGAATAATTTCTTTGGCAGTGGTTAATACTTTATCCATTCATTAGTGGTAAATCTTTCGTAAGATTGCTCCTGCATTCTGGAAGCTCATTTATTTTATTTCCTTTAATGATATCAAACTCCAAACTATTGTCCTGAGTCGGTAGTTTTTTTTCTAACCATAAAATTGTAGATATCATTTAACTCGAAAGTCTCAATGCTGTCTCTCGCTTCTGCGGTCGATCCAACTAATACAAGTGGAAATATTATACTGATCCTATACCTTGAAGTCTAGCTGTTACTTGAGTCTCACGAACTGATTTTTAAAGCCATCTCCCTAGGGCAGATTTAATCATCAATGATATTTTGTCTAATTTAACGACTTTCGGAAAGTCCAATTAAAACATGAACCATTTTTATAAAGTACTTGAATTTGTGTAAGCTCTCTGGAAAAAACAAAGTTTGACACCCTATTATAAATGGTATAATGTTCACAAGTGGCTAATTAGCCGTGCACTACCCAAACAGTGCATAACCATCAGTATTTTAGCCATTGTGTTCAATAGTGCATAAGCAAAAAACCACCATTTTAGTTATATACGAGTGGCCACTAAAGGACCAATAGTGCAATGAGCAATATGTAAAATAGTGAAAAAACTATGCAAGAACTATGCAAACTAATAACAAAACAATAAGTGAACAATAACAAAATCAAAGTACTGTAACGTACGAACAAAGTACAAGTATTGCTAAACAATAACAAGGATCAATAACAATTAACGAAATTGGCAGTAAGTATATTAAAATAAACACGAAAACAAAAAGAGGCACGCACGTTTGACACAAATGACGCCATAACACTAAATTTATAACAAAGTAATAATAGAAAAGAGCGACCTACACTACAAAGAGAATGACACGAAATTAAAAAAGTAAATAAAAAAAAATAAAATCTTGCGAAAATTATGTCACAAAAAAACTGTGGAAGGCTGTAGCGCTATGAAATTCAGAGTAGGAAATTCGCAGAATCCCTAAACAAACGTACTAACATAGAACCTTTATGACGTCACAGTAATCAATCTACTTTCAGGACACCGCCCAAGACCGGCTGATAACGCGAAATGGTCGCAGGTTCGATCGACTGGCCACCAAAAATGAAAGGTGATTTCATCGAAAATGATAACTTGGACCCCTCTCGACACCTGTATATAATAGGCCCCCGTTAGGCACAGACTCTGATTTAGAATGTTGGCTGAGTGCTTGGCAGTAGAACAACACAGGGTAGCTGCCCACAGGCACAGGAAACATCAGACATAGAAATTCCCCAGCTATAGTTTTATACCATTTATTGCACGCCACAAAACAGTCATGATATTTATGTCATCATCAGCACAGTATAACGAATGCAGCATTCAAAATCATATTAACTGATAGTGATGTAGGATTCAATACTCAATAATATTCCCCGTAAATAGTTAATCATAACAGTTCTTGTTCTGTCCCACAAGCAGTATAAATAACAATATATAATTCTGCAACAGTGGTAGCTACAGATCTTCAATGTTCATAACAATAATAAAGGCTCCCATTCTGATGCTAGCAGATCAGGTGTATACAATAAGTCCGTTTACTGTCTGCACGTGAATAGCATACATGGATTACAGGTCAGCTCGACCTTTATAACCTTCCTACGTCTAACCATCTGACTTGGACGTGATCTCTGATATAACGAATCCTGGAACACAGACAATAGTCTTGTTGGTCTAGAGCGACCCATATATATATAACTAGTTCAGGTATAAAGATACCGGTGGCGAAAATCCTAGTCAAAGTACCTCTCCATTTTGAATCACACAGGCGAGCAAGGAGCGACAAAATGACGAACTTCTAGATATAGCAAAAAGTTCAATACAAGAGAATTGCCCACCTTTCTTCGGAAATCAACCACGAACATATGCCTCCAGGCAGGCTTGAATAATACTGGGAAATAGTCTAGTTAGCTAACTAACTCACAAAGACAATGTATTTCCCTCAGAGAATCACAAGACGCAGGTCGCGTCTGCTCGCTACTCAGACCATTTCACAAAACTCCCGAGCTGGGCGGAACACAAACGAACTCTCCAAGTCGAGACATGCGCAGAACAACAATATCTGAGTCGCCGTTCACATAAGACGATTCTAAGAACATTCGAGATAAAAGTCTTACACAGTCGCGCCTTTTATGGTCATGAACAGAAGCGTTAAGACAGGTTTTCAGACATCTACCATAGTTGACTGATACTACCAAATAAGGAGATATGGTCACGCTTCGTTCAAGAAATTATAGACCGAACGTGTCTCTATACAAGAGGAGGTAAACTCATAAAAAATAGCAGTATCAATATCTCGGGTTCTGTCCCTTTGACTGTAAAATATATATAATATACATTTCAGTCAAAAAATGATCATATATACGAAAAATGTTTATACAAACGAAAAATAATAATGATCCGTGCGTAACATTCGTACAAGGCGATTAACATGAGGTTGGCATGGGGCTAGAAGCTTTATCTTGTAAAAGACATTGCCACATAAACAACTACTGCACGAGCATGTGCAGGCTTCCTGCAAGGACAACCAGCGGCAGTGCTAGCTCCATTGCTCTGTAGGGAGCTCAAACAAAAGAATTTCATGCTGATATCAAAATACTAGTTTTGGAAATTGTCCTCAATGTAATAAGGTCGTTGGGTGATACAGTATAAAAAGCGCTGCTAGTAAGGTATAATTGTCCTCAATGTAATAAGGTCGTTGGGTGATACAGTAGGAGAAGCGCTACTAGTAAGGTATAGTTGTCCTCAATGTAATAAGGTCATTGGGTGATACAGTATGAAAAGCGCTGCTAGTAAGGTGTAATTGTCCTCAATGTAATAAGGTCGTTGGGTGATACAGTATAAAAAGCGCTGCTAGTAAGGTATTATCGTCCTCAATGTAATAAGGTCGTTGGGTGATACAGTATGAAAAGCGCTACTAGTAAGGTATAATTGTTCTCAATGTAATAAGGTCGTTTATATGGGACAAATAATAAGATTAAATTATTGGAGTAAAGTAGCACAAGAAGTGACCCACCCAGCACATAAAGCATTTGTCAAAAACCAATCAGGGGTATGGGACGTCCCCATAAATAAAGATAGATATCCAACAGGGTGAAGAACTATAGAAGATCTAACGCAGTTCAAAGAACTGTCAAACACAATTGAAAATAGTAATAAATATAGAAGCAAAATACCACCCTGTGAACTAAAAACACCAATCATAGACTACTCACTTATTGAAAAGATCAAACAAAACATAGAAGATAAGAAAGCCAAAATGATAAGTAGAAAGTTCATAGATCAACTAACTAAACAAAGTCTGACCGTCTACACTGATGGATCCAAGGGTGATAGTGGGCAACTAGGTGCCGGAGTTGTAATACCACAATGGGGAATAAAAAAGAGCTACAGTGTAACGGAAGGGGCATCGATTTTTACTGCAGAGATGGTAGCAATTCTTAAAAGTCTAGAAATAATCGAAGATAACCCACCAGAAGCTGTTACGATATTTACAGACTCACTATCATCACTACAAGCACTAGAACACCCAGGTAAATGTAGCCGGCCAGACATAAAGGAAGAAATTCTAGCAATTAATACATCACTAGAGAACAGAGGATGTAGTGTGAGGCTAGTGTGGGTTCCAGCACACATAGGTATAGCTGGCAACGAGTTGGCAGACCAGAACGCCAAGAAGGGAAGAACAAGTAAAAACAATATAAAAGCAGGACTGGGGAGGTCAGAGATCAAGAGCCAAGTGAAGGAACTATAAACGAGGAATGGAAGACAACATGGAAGGAAAGTAGAAAAGGCAGACACGCGTTCAAACTGCTGAAAGAACCAACGAGGACATGCCAGGTCAGAGAAGAATTAAAGATACCATCGAACAAAAAACTGTGGCGTCTCCGACTCGGTGCAGCATACTTCATGGAAGAAGAACCACACTGCCAAGAATGTCAGGAAGAGAATGACATAGACCACTACCTGATCCACTGTAAAAAGTATGAACAACAAAGGCTTGAATTAAAAACTTACTATAGAAATCACAATATAGACTTAACAGGTGATAAGGTTTTAAGTATAGATGCCCCAAGAGATGCCCAATCAATACTTAAAAGATATATACATAAAACAAAGGAAAAAATATAAGGTTAGAACTTCAGGAAAATCATCCAACTAAATAGAAATTAAGCAGCAAGAACTAACAAAGCATTAACAAAAAATAACTACTCATAGGACAAGGAAAGACAAGGTATTAAAAAAAAGGGACAACAACTCAAAAAGAACAAATACTAATACAAATTAAAACCAAGTGTAAAGGACAATAGTTATCTAGAAACAATACAAAAGAGAAAATAAAATTGACAAATACTAATATAAATAAAAATCAGCAACTGCAAAAGGCAACAGTTATTTAAATTGAAAACAAAATTAGTAAATTAAATGACACTAAATACCCCAATTATAACCAACTTTCGTTAACAGGCTGACCAATAGGATAGAAACGTATTTCAAACAGATTGGCTGATAGATCTAGCGACGAGGACAAGAGTAAAAACGGTGTGCACATTGATGAAATTGAGATTTTGATAGAGATGGGACGCAAGCAGTTATAATTGTGAAAACAACAACAACAACAAGGAATATCTCATTTACTATCATGTAGTACAGTACTATATTTTCTTGTTTTAAACAGCACCGACGCTAAAAATGTTCAACACGCTAATACAATATTTTCCAAAAATTCAGCATTTAATAAACATATTTTTCTGTTGAGGAATCTGTGACTTCTCCATTCACTGTCACAACTCAATTTGTCAGTCCTCCACTAACTGAATCAATTCAATCTCTGAGTCCTCGACTCTTTGAAAACTTATTCTACAGCTTATCTGCTCATTTTCACTTATTCACTCACCCATTTGTCATTTATTCACTCACCTTCCATAGCTTGGTCTGTCACTTTTCAACTCCTGTCCACAACACTGTTTGTCACATTTTCCCTCACCCTCCATAGCTTGATCTGTCGCTTCTCAACTCCCTATTGACAACTTAGTTTGTCACTTTTTCACTCACCCTCCATAGCTCGATCTTCCACAACACCCTATCACATTTTCACTCACAGTCCACATACATACACAGGTGAACTGTAATAAGCCTTCTAATATACGGTCATCATAGATAAAAGTAAAAATGATGAGCAAACACAAATGGCATAACTTTACTGCAAACAAAAAACACAGTACAGTACAATCACTGTTTACTTGATGGTTAATCACTGTTTACTTGATGGTTAATCACTGTTTACTTAATGGTTACATCCCTGAGGAGCACATATAATTTGAGATTCAAATAAATTAAAATCGTTTTCTCCACAGAAATTCAGTACGTTATAATTAAGGGGATGCTTCTGCAAAGTAGATTTTTAACAAAATTAATGCAAGGTTTTTCATTGACAGCAAAGGAAAACTAATATAAAAAAAATTAGAAACATAATATAAAAATATGAAATTATTAATGCATTTTAGCATTTTTTTTTTTCCCCAGCTCACTTTATTCTGAACTCACATAAACTGAGATAGCATAAATCGGGAATGTGCTGTACTAATAAAAACCTGTGTCAAAAAGTCTCCTGTGATTAAAAAGGTAACTAAGATAAAAATAATGGAAATGAAAAAGAAAAGGCAAAATTAACACAAAATCATGGAGCTACATGCTGAAGCTGATGCAGAGTAAGTTCCAAAGTAAATCTTCAGAAGCATCACCAAAATATATAACGTCTCATAAGTATTACGAAGATATGTCTTCATTTTCTGTTTTTGGCTCTCATGTACCCATATCTATTTCTCTGATAAAATTGGTGGTCTGCCTCAGGCTTCTCTTGTCGCCATAGCTTGTCCCTGTAAGGGGTTAGTAGTAGAGGTGGGCAAATCGACACACTCAGACATTCGGCACAGTGATTTAAACTGTATCGATATACTGTTTCGACACAACAGCACTTTTGCCCATGTCAGGAGAAGTCTCTAGCAATAGACAGTATACATGAATTGTGTGAGACAATCTCTGCCGTTTTTCTTGCGCGCTACTGGTGTGCTGTCTGCTTGGACTGGCGTATGTGAAAATCTATGGCGTTTCGTGTGACCACAATTCAATTTTACACAAGTCTTCATTATGATGAAATAAAACGGAGATATGATGATAGCTGCAGTATATGTGAAAATAATAAAAAACAACAATAATAATAACAGTAATAATAACACATGATATCAAACTAGAGTAAGCTAGTTTTGGTAGACAACGATTCAAATCCACACCGAGTACACAGATAACAGCAGAGCTAATAAAGTGTCCATTACATTTATACGAACACACGGACACTTTCAACTTTAACATAGTGCCTAAAACATTGACAACTGCAGCACTGACACAATTTCCAGTGTCTATAACTTCTCAGCAAAAATAATATCACTTGTAAAATCAAGTCATCATAACACATCCCTTATGCAAAGTTTAATGAGCGCTCCTATATAGTCGAAACAGCGTACAAGTAAATTAACTTTAACCTGACAGCCCTAGTAGACTCAGTTTACGGTCTATTGATCGTGGACCATCGTGTGATTTCTGCACTAAGTGAATATTCACTGCACAATTGTAATGACACATAAAACTAGAATAGGTACAGTCAGCGACAATGATTCAACTCAAACCGAGCAGACACCTAATAGTAGTAAGCCTCTTTCAGTCCTGAGGAATTATTTAAAAAAAAAAATTATGACTTGTTTGATTTTCCATACTATTTATAAACGCCTAATGTACCGCACGCTTGACACATTTTTACAAAGGCCCCTGAAGGTTAGACAATGATACAGTGTGCCTCTTTGCAAAACAGCGAAGCGGACGGGAACTGAAACTGCAGTTTCAATACACGAAACAGGCTATGTATCGAATCTGCGTGAGACAGTGCGTCTCTGCAAAACAGTCAGGAATTGACACTGTATCGACACCGCAAGAAAACTGTGTTTCGAAGCGTTCGGGTACGATGCAGTTTCAACGCATTGTATCGATACATACACACAGTAGCCATCTCTAATATTCACTGCACAATTGTACACACACACATTAATAAATAAAATAAATATTAAAAAACACTAATTCATTCATGTTTTAAACATTTTGTTGTGGGCAGTGGCATATCTACATTTTTTGTGGGCAGTGGCATATCTACATTTTGTTGTGGGCAGTGGCATATCTACATTTTGTTGTGGGCAGTGGCATATCTACATTTTGTTGTGGGCAGTGGCATATCTACATTTTGTTGTGGGCAGTGGCATATCTACATTTTGTTGTGGGCAGTGGCATATCTACATTTTGTTGTGGGCAGTGGCATATCTACAGTTTGGGGACCCTGAAACTAAAACTCGTGGAGGAGCCCTTTTACCAAAAAAAAAAAAAGAAATTCGTGGGATGGGGAAGAAAAGTATTATAGACAAAAATGAACTTGGGGTTCCTGAAGTTCAAGATTCATTAGCTTTATAGTAGATCGACCTCTGATTGTGGGTAACTCTTTCCTTTATTTATGTAGAATTACAGATGGGAACGTAATGCGCTAAGTTTGAAAAAAAAAAGAAGAAAATAAATTATACTGACATGTAGGAAAAAGATAAGTTTCATGTAAGCAAAAATTTTCTGTTTCAAGTAAGAAAAAAATTTCTGTTTCATGTTTCTTGTTCATTTAAAATTGTATTCCATTAATTTTTATTTTCAACAAAAAAATACGTCATTGCCAATTACCGCCTGCACTGCCAAAGAGACCACAATGTCTACTTCAGCGACCCTATGATAGCCCAGCTACTTTAACTTCATCTTCCCGGGTCTTCGGGTTCATTTTTATCTCACTACACTTCCCATTCTCTAATGGCTCAGTCTGGCGGTATTGGTTGATTGTTTCCAAGGATGTGGTATTAATGTCACCACTTTAGTCTCTCTGTAAGCAAAACGGGCAGGAACGACTCTGGACATTTCCCCGCAAAGAGTAATCTTTAAGATTTATCGTGTACATTTTTCTATATCTGAGATTAACAACAGGGGAAACCACCTAATTAGTCTGAGACGAAAAAGAAAGCAATCACTCAGAAGCGTGGAAAAAAAGTCAATCAAACGCAGAGGTAGCGTGAGGGAGAAACGCATCGAAATGAAAAAAAGGAGATTCAACTTTATTATTTTTTTAAATAATGTTTTCCCTCGAGGCGCGTCCCGTTCAATCTTGTCGGTTATATTAGGGCGCATGTCCAAATGTAAAAGACCCTGAGGTCTGGGATATCGATTGAGATTCAACTAAAGGTAGATTAAACCAATCAGACTGATGCGAGGGAGATCCAATTAAACACGGGCTTAATAAAATTCATACGAACTGGCAAACTGTACATAAACCCGCTTAGACTAGATTCTGGAATCTCGAAATTGGATTTCAAAATCTCATAGCTGAGAAGACGTCCAGCAAACTGATCCACACTGATAGAAGCCACATAGCCACAGCCTGTAGTTGGTAAAAGTCACGCTGACCTGCTTTGTGAGCCGACTTGCATAGCGGTACGCTCAGTGCCGTAATACTGTGTCTGAAGGGTGAGTTAAACTTGTATTGGTCGTTAGGATACAAATTATCTTGGTGTCATGTAAAGTGATGTAATATTTAATATTGATGTTATGAATGACTTTGATTTACAAGTTTGTAGACAACAGATACCATAGACTGGTTCATATAATTTGCAGGTTCCTATCTGTTATGATTAAAACACATAACATATCGGCCTTTATCAAATATTTATCGATTGTTGATACCATGTTGTTGATGTACGGCATCCACGGGTTACCCGGAAGTACGTCACTGACTTTTGGTACAGTTTTAGCAGAAATCAAACCGGTCTCAGCTTGGCAAAAGTCAAGGAGCCTTCGAGGCCTTTTTCTTGATTTCGTCAATGTGGACGGACGCACATTTGTCTAGCTCCTAGAAGGTGTTAATTCTACAGAGTTCTAAAGTGTTTCAAGATTTAGATCGCCCACATGCTTTGTTGGGTCGATACTAACGATTGATATTAAGATGAGTGTATGCTGATTTCTGATGTACGTGAGTTGGCATTTTAAAAATAAATTCTGCAACAGAATGTCGAGGACATCTTGTTATTAGCAGACTGATTAGCGACGCTCAAGACTGGCTAGGTTATGCCATCGTCTTCTATATCTATGAGATGAATTTTACTGGAGCTTGTACCACGATTAAACTTATGTCGTCTTAACGTCCAACCTGGCCTTCGCAGCTTCTTTACTGTTGAAGATCAGGTTTGTGCAAGCAAGGCTGAATGTAAAACTGTTACCGGCATATGTTGATGCCTTATCAATTATATGCAGAAATATACTTGTTAAAGAAGGGACCTCGCCAAAGTACACCTCCAACATATAACTCTAATATTAATGCTACACCCAGAAGGTGAATCGCTACATAAGTGGGGGCATGCCAAAGGATCGTTGATCTACAGCCTAAAATAATTTTCTGCACAGTCGTCGCTTGGGAGTTTGTGCCTTGTTCACTATTTTAAAGATGGCGAACTTTATCTTCTGCTAGCCTGTGAGAGGTTACGCATCAGGATTTGCAGTGCAGTACTAACCTGTTCCAAGCAAAAGGAACGTATTCAAATCGTATTATAATTACTGCAGCCTGCGTTGTTCCAAGTTTCAGGTTTTATGCCGAAGATTGCGATTTTCAAGACGTCGACAGACCAAAGTGGAGTCCTGTTCGAGTCAGCTGTTACAGATTTCTAGACCTAACGTTGGTCTACTTACCTGGTTTGCATCGGTCCTGGAAGGACAGTGCGGTGGAACTAGGAGGAATTTTTTCCCTGACAATCAGATAAGTGAATTCTTAGCTACATACAGCCTGTGATGCTAAATTATCTTGTTTGCCAGGGTTCTTTTTTACATGTTTGATATATTTCTCTCATTAATGTGTATGTAATTGCGGGAGGCTGGTGAGACTTGTGGATTTCTTTCAATACCTCGAATATGTATGGTCGAGAGAAATTCATAGGCGTTCTTTAGGGTTTGGTTTATGATTGTCTCAAATAGCGGGGCTGGCACAACAATGCTGAGGGTTACCTGCTGCTATTGAGATAACCATGACCTATTGTTGTTAGTTGTAAAGCCTTGTTAATTGTCAAGTTTGTTATTGTTGTAAAGTTACTTGTAATTTGTTATTCAGTTTGCTGCATTATTGTTTGGGAAATTGTGCATTTAACCTTGCTATCTTTAATTTATTAGATGTTGTTGCTGAGTTATTTGCCGGTTGAAGATCATGCACTGAGTATGGTTACTTTAGTGATCTCTTGTTAATCGTGCTTTGTTAGTATTACGCGAATTAGGGTGAAGGTGTTCATACAACTCAGTAGCATGGTATGAAGAAGTAGTTCATGTAACTTGAACTCAGCAACATTAATGAAGTAATTAATTCCTTCAGATTGAGTCCGTAATATTTAATCACATGTACACACAGGATGATCATTTCAAATAGGAACAGAACATAAGTCCTTATAAGTCATGCATAAATTAATCAATAGCGTAGACTGCTGTCTTACGTGTCAATGTCCGTTTAAGGATACAATGCAGTAATTGTCGTCAGAACATCACAGCTATATGCACGCGCAGATAGAATGGCTACCTGCCGACAGTGAGACTGTGAGTCTAATTACTTCGTATAAAGTAGACGATTATCTTTCTCCTTCCAAGGATTTAGTTAATCACTAACCTCCATAAGTTTCCTCTCATGTAGAGTTCTGGGACTGACCCTGGTACATCATAAATGCACATATAAATGGCTATATCATGCCATTGAATTGGAAGGTTAACAAAACGCAGCTATTCAGCTTGGCGGTCAAGTAGCAAAGGGTAGCGTTTCTTAGTTACCGACTGTGACCCAAACAACGCTATACACGTCATAATCGATCGTGTATGGAGCGTTCAATAATTGAAACATCTATCGCGATATATTAAATGCCTTAACCTTTACAATTGCACGTCTGATAACCTTTAGCAGACGGCGTTAATATCATATACCGTAACAATTCCCTGTACACCGGGGGAAAAAAAATCGATAGATTTTTTTTCAAGATCTATCCGACTTAACAATTTTTCAAAAAAATTTAACACAATTGTGACATATGGCCGACGATGTTCTGAGTAGAACCGTGTTGCGGTCATGTCAACTAACTATTTGTCATAGTCATCTAACATTAATCACATTATATATCAATTATACATATTATTATATCAACTAAATAAAATGTCCAATGTTAACAGTGAATGATAGAATTAAATTAAAGTAAGGTCTGTCGTATTAGTATGTCATATAGGAATTAATTTGACTAATTAAAATTAAATTAATTAATTAAATTAAGAGATAAATTATTAAGGTTCTAATGTAACGCGATGTTATGAGAGAAGAAAAGACAAAATAAGTAAGAAGAAATAGAAAGAAATTCGAATATAAGTTTAACTTAATTGTGTGTGTTAAGTGTTAGTGAATAATAACTATCTAATTTAACTAACTAAATGGGAGCCGCGCTAGCGTAGTGGTTACAACACCGCTCTGGCGACCGGGTGATACAGGATCAAACCCGGGCGACGGCATTTGAGGATTTTTCGTCGACCGGGATTTGGACTGGATTAACTCGAGACCTGGCGAGCACATTTGAAGGAGTGTCGTCGACCAGGGACTGGCGGCTCCTGAGCCGACCCAGCTGCAATGGGTACCTCCGAAATCGGCGAGTATTTGCCTGAATGGCGAGGGACACCTGTCTCTGTACAAGAAATAAAGGGATACTCACGTAAAATCAATGTCAGGTTAGATATAAAATAATAACCTGAGATTTCGCCTCGAGTATTAGCGGGCAACCGAAAAAAAAAAAAAAAAAAAAAAAACTAACTAAATAACGTATAGGTACATTAAAAAAAAAAATATTAATCTAATACTTGTGTGAGATTTATTTTCTCTTTTCATAATTTCTTCTTTTTATATTTCGTTCTCTTTTTTTGTTCTTTCATTTCATTTTTTTCTCACAATTCATTTTATTGATAATAATTCAATTAAGAAGTTAAGTTAACTAATTAATTAGTATAGGATATGATGATCCATCCGTAGTCTTGATCCTGATGAATTCTTTTAGGCAAAAATGTTCAAACGTTTACGTTGGAAAGAAATGTCATTTATCCCAGCATCCAAGAATTAAGTGCACATCGGATAATAAGTTCGACTTGTCGTCAGATATTGTTCCATGATTGTTCAACGAATATTCATGTATCGTGTATGGACGTTAGACGAAGTTTCAATGACAATATGTATACCTTGATTGTCTTTTAGTTCAATTCTGTGATGCATATAGTGTTTATAAAGTTTAAATTGAAGGCAAGGTTAGTTCCTTTATAGTTGATATGTTTTAGGAATGTTAATGTTGATTATTCGTCGTCAATAGGATTACGTGACAACGCATCCGCCACAATGTTTTCAGTGCCAGGAATATGTTCAATGGAGAATTCAAATGGCTGTAGGATGATTGCATATCTGGCGAGTTTTTGGCTCTTGTGATTAGATCGACGCAAAGATGCTACAGCACGTTGGTCCGTCTGTATGGTGAAGGGAGCACCAAGCAAGAACTTTTCGAGTTTAGTTATTGCCCATATCACAGATAAAAGTTCCTTGTCCACTGTGGAATACTTTGTTTCTGCCGGCTTTAGCTTTCTTGAAATATATAAGGTAGGATGTAGAATGCCATCATGGTTCTGGAGCAGGCATGCACCAATGCCCTAGTTACTAGCATCTGTTCGTAAGAAAAATCTTTTGGAAGCATCGGGAAGTCTTAAAATTGGTTCATGCGAGAACAAATTTATAATTTTGTTGAAAGTTTCATTGCATGTACCAGTCCATGTCACCTTCACCGGCATGTCTTTTTTTAACAATGAAGACAATACAGCCGTGATGGATGACAAGTTTGGTATGAATCTACTGTAATATTGAACAAGTCCTAACAAACTCCTGACCTGTTTCTTCGTCTGAGGAACTGCTATGTTTAGAATTTTGGAGACTGTACTAGGTAACGTTCGGATATATCCCGATCCAATGATATGTCCCAAAAAGGTTATCTCATTACACGCGATTTGCACCTTTGGAGGTTTAGCAGTTAGATGATAATTCCCTAGAGTGTCGAAAACATATCTAAGTCCCGAAACATGTTCCTCAAACGACGAACTAAACAAGCATATGTCGTCAATATATGTAATAACGTCTGGTCTACCTGATAAAATTTGTCGCATCAGGCGAATGAAGGTAGCTGGTGAATTAACAAGCCCAAATGGCATCACATTCCACTGGTATAGACCTTGTGGAGTGGAAAATGCGGTGTAGTACTTAGCCTTTTCGGTCAGTGGTATCTGCCAATAACCTTTAGTTAAGTCTATCTTACTAAATATAGTTGCGTTGGATAGACGTGGCAGTAAGTCGTCGATAAGTGGATGTGGTTCGCTGTCAACTATAGTCTTAGCATTTAATTTTCTATAATCAACACATAGTCTGATGTTATTGTCCTTCTTCCGGACAATCACTAATGGAGAAGAGAATGGCGAATTACTAGTCTCAATGATTCCCAGAGACAACATCTGTTCAAGTTCCTTAGTAGTTTTAGCAAGGAAATGTAAAGGAACCGAATAGGGATGTACACGAATAGGTGTATCATCATTGAGAGTAATGTCATGACTGATAGCCGATGTGCGACCCGGGACGTCGGTCAATACATCTGGATAAGATTGTAATAGATTAGCAATCTGTAGACGCTGTTGCGATGTAACCGTTGAAGAGATGGTTACATCCCGCCAAGATTCAGTAGGTTGAACTACTGGTACCGGTAACGGTAACTGTACCTCAGGAAAAGAAGATTCTTCTTCCTGGATGACAGATAAGTTAGAATAATAACAAGTAGATACTGTGTTGTCATCTAGTTCATGAAAAAATTGACTGTAAGTGTTCAGGACGTGTATGAAATTGCTTGAGCATGTTAATATGAAATATCTTTTTGTGTCCCTTGATATCTAAGACGTATAAGAATAAATGACCAATAAGGAAAAGAAATGATGACTGACTAGAGCTGAGTCATCAAGAAATAAGACAAAAGGGTGAGCGTACACCATTATCTGCGTGGCGCAGAATCAGGTACTAATTGTAACTTTAGATAACGGTGATGAAAATAAACACCATTATCACGCTCGATTACCCAACGAGCGTCTCGATTGTTACGAAATGTAACCATCGCCTGTCTATTCTGCCCATTGCATGATGGCAGAAGACGAACAAACTTAACGTTTGCTGTATAATCAAAAAAATTATAAGTGCCTGCCATGTAGTATCCTGCGGCAGATTTCGCACTAACACTGTGCGAGAATACGCACTTTTCCCAATATATGTAGTATCATTGTCACGAAATAGTGGACAATGATGATATGTATTCTTTGTCAAAGAATTAACTTTCCCTTTCAACACCGACATTGTCTTTCTGTTGGATGTCGTATCATCCTGACTGGACTGAGGATGATACCTATCATCACCAAAGGTATTAAGTTTCCTACATGTCGTAGACATGTCCTTGCTGGGCAAAGTAAAAACTTTTTCATCATAATTATTTGTGTTAACTTTATGTTTCCTTTTAAGTCCAGCATTATTATTTAACCTATTAGTCTTCCTCATAATGTTTTTGTCAACGTTGACAACGTCAACAGTTTTATTAGGATCAGTTATATCCTTAGTATGTTGTCCAATAGATCTATCATCTTCATCAATTTCCAGGATAGTACTGAGAGTGAAGTTGGAAACTGCTGTGCCACATGTATTTATGTTGTTGGCACGAAGTGTAGCCATATCAACAACAGCGTTAGCGTTGCTAAAAGAATGCAAATTTTTTTTTCTCCCAATCATTAATTTCTTTAGGAGTGCAATCTTTACTCCCATGTATGCGTCCTAATGTAAGATCAGCTGATGGATTCTGTAGCATGCACACCTTGACATTACCTGAAAAAAATGGTGTATTAACATGTACTATGGCAGTGGGGTAGTACTCAATAGTACCCCCGAATGTCATGCAACGGACATAGTCCCCTGTTGCATAGCTAGGATGTACCAAAGACTGCCGAACTCCAATGGTTGTTGATCCAGAGTCTTTTAAAACTGAGACCACCGTACCATTGACTAATCCTCTATTGAACATCAGGGTACCCTTGCCATCGTTCGCTGAAAGACCAACTGCTGTATGAAGGTGTCCACAATTCAGCACCGTTTCCTTGGCCTTCTGAAAAATAGTATTGCAATCTTGGCAACTATTTGCCACATTATAATTAATAGCAAAACATGCAGCAGAAGACTGTGTTGTATTATTGTCAAGTGGGACCTGAGCTATAGGGGTAGTATTATTTGTAACTGCCGCCCCTGTATTATGGTTGTAATGAGATGATCCCCGAGAATGAGATCGATTCCGAGTATAATTGTTAGAATTATCTCGTCGTCCTCTATAGTAACTATTATCTCGATGTCTCGAGCCATGATTATTACCATTCCAGTTACTATTATTATTGGGAGTATGTGATCGATTATAATTAGTGTTATGTTGACCATTGTGGTAGTTTGTTTGAGGTGAATAATTTCTATCTCGTGATCTACCTCTGTTGAACTCATTTTTATTGTTGAAATCATTATTATGTCCCTTCTGAAAGTTAACATTGTGATTTCTTTGGAACCTGCTTCTGTCTACACTGTGATGTCTTTGTTTGTTATTATGATTGTAGGCCATATTAGACGCCACAGGTAGAGGTTCTCTTAATGAGGAGTTAGAAATGGTTGCATTCGGATGTGCCGAACAGTAGTTTAAAGAAATTTTTTCTAACTCGTCCATAGTACCTGGTTTACGCTCCTGCAGATATGCAAAAAATGGCTGGCTAACCGAAGATAATACCTTATCCCGTAGTAGTAAATCAACTAATTTGTCGTATGATTTGTTGACTTCTGCCAGTTCAACCCATCTATTAAATGTATTGCGTATGTTCGCAATGAATCCTGCAAAATCTTTTGGAGATTCAGGTAAAATTCCCTTAAATTTCAACCTACAGTGTTCCTCGTCCAGGTGAAACCTTCGTAAAAGCAAGGACTTAATAGCACCGTAGTTATTTGCTATTGATGGGTCAGCATTTTGAGAAGCCGTCAATGGTTCTCCAACCAAGAATTCATTTAACTTGAGTACCCATGACTCTTCAGGCAAATGATTTGTTTTGCAAGTCTGTTCAAAACGTGACAGGAACGATGAAAGGTCGTCCACGTTTAAGTTGAGAGTGGGTAATTTAAAGTTGTAGAAATGTTTAGTTTGGCTGGATGATGATCCATTTTGTGCATTATTATTCTGGTTTGCATCAGCACTTTGTGCTTGTAATTTTGCTGTCTCCAATTTGATACGCGCCAATTCCATTTCTTGTTGTAAAATAATTTCCTCTCGTTTCAATTTATTCTCTTCTTCCTGTCTGGCGATTGCTCTTTGCTCTTCTCTTTCACGTTGAGCAATCTCTCTCAATCTATTTTCCTTGTCAATTTGCTTCATCTCACGTTCTGCTTCCTCTTTCTTTAATGCAGCCTTTTGTTCCTCTTCCTCTTTCTTTAATGCAGCTTTTTTCTCTGCTTCTTTTCTTTCATGTTTTTCCAGTTCTGCCTCAGCAAACTGACGAAGTTCTTGAGATTTATAACCATATTCCCTACCAATTTTAACGAATGGTCTATAGTAAGCATTTTGACTTTTATCTGTAAGTAATTATTGATAATTACTGATTAAAATAGTCAATAGTAGCTTCAGAGTAATTATTATACTTACTCAACTTAGAAATATTCAATATAAATAATCACAATAGTACTGAACTCTAATGTCTAAGTTCAACTAATAGACAATATTTTGTAACAATATTGTATCTAAATAATACTATATCATAAATAGTTATGATATCTGTTAACTATAATGTAATTACATCACACAATTAATCTCAATATCCAATAATGTTGGGTATGATTCCTAGTAATTATATTGTTCAATGTACTAAGTCACTCTCTTAGTACCAGAAAAGTATATTAAATAATATACAATGGGTCTATTACCTCAAAGGTAGACTATAAGATTATTTTATTTAGTCAATATATATAATATATTATTATGCCCTAGGCATCTCTTATAAATTGTAGTGCTACTTTCTTGGACTATCACTGCATAATTATGCAATGTCCCATATTAACCTTAAATATCAGAAAAAATTAATTAAATTAAATTACAAGTGTATTATTGCATATAATATCATATTATTAATGTAGTATTTAATATATATCATGAGGACAAACAAAACAATGATGCAACTAAAGGGTACTAACAATGTTAAGACGCAAACAAGACATTTTCACAATTAAAAATGAATTTATGAACTAAATAAAACAAGCGGAAGTGTCACAAGCCAAATGAAGGGTCAAGGTCTGACCCGAGGTCAACTTAATATTCAAAGTACACAAAAAAAAATGACTGCAAAAAATGATAACATCACAGGACTCATAACGGACGACCATTTAACAATCATCAAATAAATGATAGTAAGAGGAGACTGGACGAAATAGTTAACGAATATGATACAAAACTGAATAAAATTGTTAACTGAGTACTGATAAAGTTGGATAATGTTGGATTTTTTTATTCCCGTTAATGATATCCACCAAAAGATAGATATAAGTGGATGGAAGCAGACATCATCATCATCATCAGTTGATAAGATCTCTATGGTGTTGTTTGCTCCACTGTAGTGTATGGAATGTCAACTTGACCTACGCAGTGGTGTGTAGACATGGATTGAGTGTACAATGTGCGAATGATGATAAGGGTTCGTGTTGTTGACAAATGTTCTTTTCTCACACTCATGTATGACTGGAAGTCATCGACACCAACGACTGTGTACCTTTTCTAAAGTTTAATTGGACGTACACACTCGACAGCACAGATAGTGACAAATCACAGGTTGGCATAATACATCATGGTACAGTGGATAACTGGTCTTGCAATGTTATGTTACATGGGCACTCATGTAGAATAATATTATAATGGACTGTCAGTAGCCAAGCCCTCAGCATCGCCCATACATATAAATCATCTGACTTCACTGACTGAGCACGTCAGCTTATAAACAATATTTCAGATGGCTTCTAAACCTAATCTCGTTTAGCGACGATTCTCCCACATAATGTTCAGCACATATTTTTTTTCATATAATAATATTGAACCGCTGATAAAGGGTTCTCATGTGTAGCAGTGATCTCTGGACTAAACAAGCGATAATACGGGCATCCCCTTTTCTCTTCTTGAAAGTCACTACATGTTTGGATCCAAGATGGCTTCACTCGTGAGCTGTCACTCACGTTTGGATACAGATAATGAATCTGTCCTAAAGTTAGTCATTCATAAAACATTGCATTGCTCTGTAGATTTGATCATGAACAATTGACTGCATTCTACAGAATATAGTGCTGCTAGGAATCGAAGTCGTTTTCATCGAGTCAAATATATTCTCTTATCGAAAATGGTGGCTTCGTACGAGAGTTCATAAAAGTATCTTGGATTACCTTGGTATAAGAAATATGAAACTGCCATTCCTTGGCAATACACATAAACACTGGGGTAAAGCATACACGATAGGTCTAGACGACTATCACTTTCCCCACAAATACTGAGATCACTTTTTCCCCGGCGACAGGCCGACATAGGAAACACAGTCCCTATCAGGACGAAGCCAAATCACACCACACTCTAGCGACACATCCGCCGAATAGCCTTTGACCTCTCTAGAGACAACAGAACATATAGTTCGACTTAGATATGTAAAGATATACAGATATAAGACAGACTCGTCCTACTCAGACAAACAATACACATAAATTCAGGCCATAGATATTCTGAAGCAAGAACAATCTATTATTACCCAAACAACGAATAAATCGCAGTAAAATGGATTCATCCGCGGAGTTTGATCGAAGAGATGGCACAACTTTCAAGGGAAGTAACTCAATAATGACTTTCCCTTAAGCACTAAAAAATTACCTATGTATAATATTGTAAGATATCAAAGACTGCACGTAACAGTCTTACCACACCTCCCGGGAAAAAAAAAATGGAACTTTTTTTTTTTTTTGAAATACATCTAGGAGCAACGTACAATAGGCTCACAACGCATGAATAATGCGCAGATGAAAATATCAGGAATACCTATAACGCCTAATATGAGGCTAAGTCGACTTATGGAGCGACTGGTGAGAATGTGTCTCATAAACTGAGAGAAATTATTTCTCTACAAGTATATTTTTCCAGGAAGGTGTCATCAAAGTATAATACAATTCTGGCAATTACACAATGCCTAAAAAATTCATATCATCATTTCGCATTAGATATCTTAAATTTATGATTTATGAAGAAAAAATCATCAAAGCACAGCGGTGAATAAACATCCATGAACCGCTATGTAGTGATACAATCATTATATTATTAAATTACAAATGTGTATCTATCATGATATAGAAAAGGAACTACTATAGAACTAGACATATCAAGAAGTCTAAGCCCTAATAGTTATGTGGAATCATGTGGGCATCTTGACAGAATGTCTGCCATCACATTATCTGATCCACGAATAGCTCGCACAGAGAAATGAAAAGGTTGAAGAGCAATTGCATATCGAGTAGACCTCGAGCTCTTCAAATTCTTACTCTGTATAGCAGTAAGAGCTTTTTGGTCGGTTTCTACTATGAAATGTGCGCCTAGAAGGAATCTCTGTAGTTTGAGGATCGACCAAACCATAGCTAATAGCTCACGGTCTAAAACCGAATAATTCCTTTCTGCCGCATTAAGTTTTCTGGAAATATACATTACAGGATGCAGAGTTCCAGAGTACTCTTGCATTAGTGCCGCTCCAATCCCAGTGGATGAAGCGTCACTACGAAGAACGAATGTCTTATCTTTAGTGGGTAGCACCAAAATAGGTGGTGTTGAAAACAGTGTTTTAATCTTATCCAGAGAGCATTGGCATTCCTGAGACCAGTGGACCACATTAGGCGAACCTTTCTTTAGAAGTGTTGAGAGAGGTGCCATGATAGAGGATAGATTCTGAATGAATCTGCCATAAAATTGAATAAGACCTAACAGACTTCTCACCTGTTTTTTAGTCTTAGGGATTGAGATGTTAAGTATCTTACTAGTATTATGGTCCTCTGTCTTTAGGAAACCATGACCAACTCGGTGGCCTAGGAAAGAAATTTCGCTAAAACCAATATAGGCTTTAGAGGGTTTCGCTGTCAGGTTGTGCTCACGCAAAGTAGACAGCAATTCATCTAACCCTGAATAGTGATCTTCCCAAGTATCGCTGAAAAGACAGATGTCGTCTAGATATGCAATGACATCTGACCGATAAGATAGGATTCGGCGCATCATGCGTACGAACGTAGCTGGTGCGTTCATAAGACCGAAAGGCATAAAATTCCATTGGAACAAACCTCTAGGTGTTGAAAAAGCCGTGAGAGGTTTGGCGCGTTCAGATAAAGGAACTTGCCAATATCCTTTAGACAAATCAAGTTTAGTGAAAAAATGAGATTTGGAGAGTCGAGTAAGTAGCTCTTCCAGTAAAGGCATAGGTTCGGCATCGAACTTCGTTACTTGATTCAATTTTCGATAGTCAACGCAAAGACGTATGTTATTGTCTTTTTTACGCACAATAACCATCGGCGAAGAATATGCAGAGGTGGATGGTTCGATTATTTTCAAATCTATCATCTCATCCAACTCTTTCTCGACCTGTGCTTGAAAATGTATAGGTATAGGATAAGGTCTAATCCTAATAGGAGTATGGTCAGTTAGAACAATGTCATGTTGAATGACATTCGTTTGTCCAGGGATGTCAGTGAGTACATCCTGAAATGTTTGCAACATAGTTGAAACTTGTCGCTGTTCTCCTAGAGACAAATCAGGAGAGACAGTAACGTTCTTCCATGATTCACTGGAATGAAGTGGGATCATTGGAAGAGGAAGATTTACATCTGAAAAACTTGTTTCCTCATCCTGTATCACGGACAGTGATGAGTAATGACCATGTTGTACTGGAGAATTGTCCGTTGCTTGGAAAATGGGTTGCAAATAATCCGGACGTTCATGGAATTCAGTAAGCATATTGATGTGGAAGGTTTTATGCTTCCCATCAATATCGACAATATAGTCGACATCGGAAATTTTCGATATTATATCGTACGGACCTTTCCAAGAAATAAGTAATCTGTTTTCCCTACAAGGTAGTAATACAAATGCTTTGTCACCAGGACAAAGTTGTCGTAAGCATCTCTTCTTATTGGCAAATTGCCTTGCCTTCTGTTTCGCAAATTCAGAAGAAGAAGTTGCTAATTTGCATGCTTCGATAATTTTTTGTCTCAACGCGATGACATATTCGTAGGATGACTTTGTGTCATCGTCAATATTGTCAGATGTTATGAGATCGTGAAGCAACGACATAGGGCCACGCGGACGCGCGCCAAAGACGAGTTCAAAGGGAGAAAATCCCGTATGTTCATTGGGTACCTCTCTGTAAGCGAAGAGGGCCGCAGGTAAAACTCTGTCCCAGTCTTGAGGATGATCCTCAGTTATCTTCCCCAGTAAGTTTTTAAGTGTTCTATTAAGGCGTTCGACCATACCATTAGACATTGGATGGTAGATACTACTTAAAGATCTATCTATCTGCAGAGTAGACATTACTTGAGACATGGTATCTGATATTAGTTGGGTGCCATGGTCTGACAATATCTCTCCGGGGAACCCCAGACGAGAAAATATAAGCCAAAGAGCATCTGCAATATCAGCAGTAGTAATGCTCTTCAGAGGAATAGCCTCTGGCCAACGTGTGCACATATCAACACACGTCAAGATAAACTGATGTCCTCTGGCAGACTTGATCTTAAATGGACCAATAATGTCTATAGCCATTTTTTGGAACGGCCGAATAGGAATGTCCGCCGCCTGAATGGGTGCAGCATGCCGTGGACCTTTGGATTTAACTTCCTGACATACTTTACAAGATCGACAATAAATACGTATGTCCTTGTTTACCAATGGCCAAAAGAAAGCCGCAAGGACTCTTGACTTAGTACGGGAAAAAACCCATGTGTCCAGCACACTGAGAGTCGTGAGCGTGCTGCAAAATTTTAACTCTCAAATTCTTGGGAACCAGGATTTGAGAATGACTTGACGTAATGGAGTCTTGAACCATACGTACAAGTACGCCATTCTGCTTTGTAATCCACGATTTACGACTTGTGTCTTTATTCGGATCACCTTTAGTTGCAAGAATGAAGAATTTCTTCAGAGTGGGATCATCTTCTTGCTGTTTTATAAACGAGTCACGAGAAATTACCAAGGGATTATCTTGGTTATGCACTTCATTATCTTCAGTAGATGAAGTTTGAGGCATATTAAGAGCCTGAGCTCTAGTGACTACAGCGTTAGCAATCTGCATGTTTTGCCTTTCCCACGTGGAAATTTGTTGCGGAGTGCATTCCTTGACTCCATGAATGCGACCGATGATGAGGTCAGCGATCGGATTCGGAAGAAGACATGCGTGTACATCTCCTGTAAAGAAAAGAGTAGCAATCCTAATGATAGCAGTAGAGTATTTCTCTAATGTGCCGCCAAATGTTACACATTTGACTACTTGTCCAGTGGCACGGGAAGGATCTACGAGTGACTGCCTAACACCAATTGTGGTGCATCCAGAATCAAATAGCACAGAGACTGGATTGTTATTCACTAAACCCTTATGTAAGACAAGAGAACCTCTTCCATCATGCGCGACTGATGCCGGAAGAGCAGGAAGAGGATGGCCACAGCTTAAAGTAGACACTGTGGTTGGCTCAAATAACGTTTTGCATTGGGGGCACTGAGATGCTCTCCCAAAATCAAAAGCGGCACATGCCATATTACTAGCATCATTATTATCTTTACTCTGTTTATAGGCTTCATTGGACTCTTGTTGTACAGAGTTTGCCTGAAAATGTGGTTTATGTCTTTTGTTTTGAGATCTACCTCGGTTATTATCACCTCTGTAGTTATTGTTACCTCTATTGTAACCCCTATTTGGGTTTGAGTCATAGTTCCCTTGGTTACCATTATCATATTCATTATAATGAGTATCTCTGTAATTATGATCTTGTTGACTCCAAGACGGATAACCCTGATAGTTTCTATAATTACTTCCTCTACGGAAATTCCTATAATTATGACCACCCCTGTGTCGAGAGCTATCAGGTCGTCTCCAGTTCTTTGAAGAAGAACCCTGAAATGATTGGTTACCTTGGTTTTGATAACTATTATGGTTACCTTTTTTATCAAATCTGTTTTGAGGTCCCTGAAATCTGTGTGAATAATTGGGATTGTATGGTGTTGCTGAAGCAACTGGCATACTCTCCTTAATCTTAGTGGTGCCAAAAGTCACGTCGGGGTGTGCAGTGACATATTGGGAACAATATTCTTCCATTTCTTTTAGAGATTTGGGTTTACGCTCATGTATAAATTCAAGGAAAGGTTTGTTCACACATGACATAATCTTATCTCTGAGCAACAAATCCATAAGTCCTTCATACGTTTTTTTCTGTTTTGGAAAGCTCAATCCAACGATCAACTGTGAGACGTGCCTTTGCAGTGAATTCTGAGAATTCTACACCCGTCTCAGGTACCATCGTCTTAAATAAAAGGCGATAGCCTTCCTCACTTAGCTGATATTTTTTTATCAAAGCCGCCCTAATGACATCATAATTATCCTTATCTGCTTCTCCTACAAGGCATAATCTAGTCAAAGATTCACCTTTCAAGTTTTCTGATAATTGATTAGCGTATTGTGATTTATCCACATTATGTGTACGACAAGAACGTTCAAATCTATCCAGCCAGAATGTAATATCGTCACTGGACTGATTGAACGGTGGAACCTTAACCTTGTAAGTAGAAGGTTTACCATTACCACTAGATGCCTGATTAACATTACTCATACTTGTCAATCTCAATTTCTCCAACTCAAATTCATGTTCTCTTATTGCTTTTTTCTCTTCAGCATCTAATCTTCTTTGTTCAGCCTCCCTGTCTAATCTTTTTTGTTCAGCTTCCCTGTCTAATCTTTTTTGTTCAGCTTCCCTGTCTAATCTTTTTTGTTCAGCTTCACTGTCTAATCTTTTTTGTTCAGCCGCAGCTTCTCTTTCTAATTTTTTTTGTTCAGCTTCAAATCTCCTTTCCTCCACCTGCATCTGCAATTTCTTTTGTTCAGCAGCAGCCTCAGCTTCTCTTTCTAATCTTTTCTCTTCCGCCATAGCTTTTCTTTCTTCTGCAGCTAATCTTTTCTCTTCTGCCATAGCTCTTCTCTCTTCTGCAGCTAATGCTTTGTCATATTGAGCAACTGCCCATTGTTCTAATTGTTGACCAGTCTTATCAAGGGCTTTCCCTTGTGTAATGAAGTATTCTAAAGTAGACATGATGTCTAACAATAATACTAATCACCTGAACCAATAATAATACCACAAGTTCTCAATGACTTGATTAATCAGTATACTATCCCAATATCTGTGGGTCACAAGCCTTTAATAAGGTCTTGTATAATAGTAATAATAATCAGGTACTGGTTTATACCATAATCCAAGTGCAGTGCACAGGCAATTGTGTCTTATGAAATATACCTATATAAAATATATGTCAACCAACAGAATACATAAAGTACAAATAGGACTGACAATACAAGAACGTTTGCAGAAATCAAAATAAATTAAATAGGGAAATCAATGAAAATAATCACTGAATCTGCAAAGAATAACAACACAAATGACGTCACAATATATGAATATAAATTGTGAATAGAACTGAAAGATAGAAAAGGTTAGACCAACAAATTACAAACAAATCAAAACAAAACTAAAGAACAAAGAAATATTACAAAAATAACAATAATTACAGTCTTCACAGCTAACACAAAAGCAACAGTTGTCGCAGCAAATTTTCAATCAAGAAAATTGCACCTATAGAAAACGCCCACAACGGACCCTCTATGACGTGGGATATTCTGTTGTGAGGACGCCGCCCAACCTTAAACACAACCCGCTGACATAGAAACTAACATACTATACAAACAAATAACATGTAAACATAAATATATATAAATTATGTGTATGATAGTATGTGTTGCAAAATAGGCTCAGTTTTACAGTAATGGCAAAGTTATTTTTATGAAAATAAACAAACTGCCACTTTATTCAATTAAACATTCTGGCCTTAAATATTAAAGTTCATATATGGAAAACAAGAAGATCCATCGATGAAAATAGGACTTCTTAGTTCACAAATACTGTCTTCCTGTTAACATTGACAAGAATTGATCCAACTGTTCTGTGAAACTCTGTAATGTCTAATGTAAAAAATGTCAACAACGCTGACCTACATACTGCATTCACCTGACAGGTCACGTGACGAAGTGTTGACAAAGAGCAAACCAATACTGCAAGTGTGTCGTATCAGCCACAGGAAACGGTCTGGTATCGGTAATCTGTTGACTTCTGAACTTCTGCGAGGTCAAACCCAGAAAGCTGGTCCACCAGTTGATAAAGTTGGATAATGTTGGATTTTTTTATTCCCGTTAATGATATCCACCAAAAGATAGATATAAGTGGATGGAAGCAGACATCATCATCATCATCAGTTGATAAGATCTCTATGGTGTTGTTTGCTCCACTGTAGTGTATGGAATGTCAACTTGACCTACGCAGTGGTGTGTAGACATGGATTGAGTGTACAATGTGCGAATGATGATAAGGGTTCGTGTTGTTGACAAATGTTCTTTTCTCACACTCATGTATGACTGGAAGTCATCGACACCAACGACTGTGTACCTTTTCTAAAGTTTAATTGGACGTACACACTCGACAGCACAGATAGTGACAAATCACAGGTTGGCATAATACATCATGGTACAGTGGATAACTGGTCTTGCAATGTTATGTTACATGGGCACTCATGTAGAATAATATTATAATGGACTGTCAGTAGCCAAGCCCTCAGCATCGCCCATACATATAAATCATCTGACTTCACTGACTGAGCACGTCAGCTTATAAACAATATTTCAGATGGCTTCTAAACCTAATCTCGTTTAGCGACGATTCTCCCACATAATGTTCAGCACATATTTTTTTTCATATAATAATATTGAACCGCTGATAAAGGGTTCTCATGTGTAGCAGTGATCTCTGGACTAAACAAGCGATAATACGGGCATCCCCTTTTCTCTTCTTGAAAGTCACTACATGTTTGGATCCAAGATGGCTTCACTCGTGAGCTGTCACTCACGTTTGGATACAGATAATGAATCTGTCCTAAAGTTAGTCATTCATAAAACATTGCATTGCTCTGTAGATTTGATCATGAACAATTGACTGCATTCTACAGAATATAGTGCTGCTAGAAATCGAAGTCGTTTTCATCGAGTCAAATATATTCTCTTATCGAAAATGGTGGCTTCGTACGAGAGTTCATAAAAGTATCTTGGATTACCTTGGTATAAGAAATATGAAACTGCCATTCCTTGGCAATACACATAAACACTGGGGTAAAGCATACACGATAGGTCTAGACGACTATCACTTTCCCCACAAATACTGAGATCACTTTTTCCCCGGCGACAGGCCGACATAGGAAACACAGTCCCTATCAGGACGAAGCCAAATCACACCACACTCTAGCGACACATCCGCCGAATAGCCTTTGACCTCTCTAGAGACAACAGAACATATAGTTCGACTTAGATATGTAAAGATATACAGATATAAGACAGACTCGTCCTACTCAGACAAACAATACACATAAATTCAGGCCATAGATATTCTGAAGCAAGAACAATCTATTATTACCCAAACAACGAATAAATCGCAGTAAAATGGATTCATCCGCGGAGTTTGATCGAAGAGATGGCACAACTTTCAAGGGAAGTAACTCAATAATGACTTTCCCTTAAGCACTAAAAAATTACCTATGTATAATATTGTAAGATATCAAAGACTGCACGTAACAACTACGAATAAAATACACCAGTTATCTACGGAACGGTACAGCTAACACAAATCGTCAAACGACAGCAGATTTGGACAGATAGTCCAATGGCAAACCTCAATGGGGCTTCCAAAAGTGCAATCGTTTAACTGCCCTAAGAAACGACCGAAATCAATTCAGGCATCGTGAGAGCCACGGAATCTAATTTCGGTTCATCCTCCCTACCTCCCACGAATTAACAACACATTAAGACAACAAAAAGTACATTAAACATAGGTAAAAACATGCCGATGTAGGCAGAGGGCATGGACTCAGTTAGCACTGTTTGCAATAACAACAGTTAAACACCTAGGCTTCGTGCGTCACGTCAGCTTCGTAATGGTCATGTGATTGAAACTTGATCGTAAATATTATGGTTAATCTGTGCGTAAGGAACAGAAGTTTGTTTCTTTTTTTCTGTCGTTCCCCGCATTCGGCCGCCACTTTTGTTGCTGAGTTATTTGCCGGTTGAAGATCATGCACTGAGTATGGTTACTTTAGTGATCTCTTGTTAATCGTGCTTTGTTAGTATTACGCGAATTAGGGTGAAGGTGTTCATACAACTCAGTAGCATGGTATGAAGAAGTAGTTCATGTAACTTGAACTCAGCAACATTAATGAAGTAATTAATTCCTTCAGATTGAGTCCGTAATATTTAATCACATGTACACACAGGATGATCATTTCAAATAGGAACAGAACATAAGTCCTTATAAGTCATGCATAAATTAATCAATAGCGTAGACTGCTGTCTTACGTGTCAATGTCCGTTTAAGGATACAATGCAGTAATTGTCGTCAGAACATCACAGCTATATGCACGCGCAGATAGAATGGCTACCTGCCGACAGTGAGACTGTGAGTCTAATTACTTCGTATAAAGTAGACGATTATCTTTCTCCTTCCAAGGATTTAGTTAATCACTAACCTCCATAAGTTTCCTCTCATGTAGAGTTCTGGGACTGACCCTGGTCCATCATAAATGCACATATAAATGGCTATATCATGCCATTGAATTGGAAGGTTAACAAAACGCAGCTATTCAGCTTGGCGGTCAAGTAGCAAAGGGTAGCGTTTCTTAGTTACCGATTGTGACCCAAACAACGCTATACACGTCATAATCGATCGTGTATGGAGCGTTCAATAATTGAAACATCTATCGCGATATATTAAATGCCTTAACCTTTACAATTGCACGTCTGATAACCTTTAGCAGACGGCGTTAATATCATATACCGTAACAGATGTCATACATGTTGTAAACTCGTGCTTGTCTTGCCATATGTGTGATAGAGCTGCTTTTTATTTATTTGTTCTATAGTTCATACATTTCTGGCTTAGTTCACTATTTGCATTTGCTTCTGTTGGCTCTGGTCACTGTATTTAGTCATCCTGTTTGTACTATTGTCTGTTAATGCTCCATACATAACATCTATATTACTATCTACTATTACATACAGTTGACTGAATTTGAAGTGGTGAAATAAGTATTAAACATATTACTCACATAGTGATAATATAGTATATTTACATTTTTGTCTAGCTATTGAAAAGCGCAATAATTGTAAATCATAGCAACCTTGAAAGACTTAGTAAAGGTTGGAAAAGATTTTGGTTTGGAAGGTGAAGCCTTGAAAACCTTTTAGACAAGGAACTCATGAGATTGGAAGGAGAATGGTATTGGATAGAAAATGAGTTATTTGGGATCATTAATGACAGGAAGAGATTAATTGATGATTTAAATGAAGAGGTGACGGCTTTAAAGTTGCAGGCCGATGTGGATAGATCTAACTTCAGATCATTAAAAGTGGAATTTGCGAATTCTGAGACATCTTTAGAGACTGTCTTGAAGATGAGACTAAAAGAAGAAATAGCTGAGAATAAGAAAAGACAAGAAGAATTGGCTTTTCAACAAGAGAAAAAGGCTAGAAGATGAGGTAAACTCATTACAAAAATGTAAATCAAATTGTTATAAGCAAACGAGGCTTTGGAGGCTCGAATTAAGGCACAAGTTGCACAAATTAGGGGTCTTAGCGTTCAGGTGGCTCGACTACAGTCACATATGGAGGAGGCACAAAAAAGGAGGTTAAAAAAATGGCGAAGATAAAGAGATCCATGTGGGAGGTAAAGTTCGAAAGTAAAGTGTCAGCACTTGATCTTGAAGTTAAAAAACTAATTTGCCTTCAGAATCATCAAGAAATTTTGACTCATGATAAGTTGGCTAACTGTGAGACATTACTCATGAATGAGAAGAGTAAAATTGTAAACCGTGAAGAGGTGAGTAAGAGGCTGAGTGATGAGATGTCACTCAAAGATTTTGAGATTGCTAATGCAAGAAAAAGGGTTGATTGGTTAATAGTTGTTGTTTTGGACAAAGATATATTGTCAAACATGAAATATGAAAAACCTCTTGTACAACATGCCAGGGGTACTAAGTGTGGTAAAAACAGGTCACCACAACCCGACAGAGTGAAGATATCATACCGAGGCAGATACAACTTCCCTCGAAATCCGTCTGATACCAGTGTTTCTGGTCAAAACAATACTGCCTATTCTGAGAGTGAGTCATGGAGGCATGCTCACATTACATCAGTTTGGTCAAGAGTGATACAAAGTGTACTGATAAGAGTCAGAGAGTTACACTTAATAGTGAGGATAAAGATAAGAAAAATGTACTTAAACGAATTATTACCAGTGCATCTAAAAAAATGCTTCAAGATGCCTATTAAGGTGTCCTCTCAGACGTGTTTTAAACCTACAGGCAAAAATAGAAAGAGGTGTCATGCTCAGTCCAGCCAGCATGATGCACCTTACAATGAGGATTATACATCCAGGAGAAGGAATAATGTCCATGATTCTCATGTGACTAAAGGTGCATACTCACACACCGTTCTAGTGCGAAATCTGCCACCAGGCACTACATGGCAGGCACTGGGTGAATTTTTTCAATTCACTGCTGACGTGAAATGTGTTTCAGATGTTTCCTTTTCATTGGGGAAAAACAGCATTTAATAACCGCAAATGCTGTTACAACCACAGTGATATTATGTTGGATGAGGTAATGAATGATGGAAAGAAGTCTGAAGATTTAATGAATAAGGAAAATCATGATAATGATAGTGATAATGATAATGAAAAGGAAAATACTGATCAGCTGGAAGATGATAATAATTTACAGGTGGAATTGATTGAAAGAATCATTCATGCAAAGAAAAAAGAAGATGATTCTTTAAAGAATTTTTTTCGTATGGTAAAAGCAAATCATACGATGTTTGATGATAATGTTAAGCATTGGTACAATTAAATAATGATATTTTAATTAGAAATTTTCAGGATGTTACGTCTGTGAAAAAACAGATTATGGTACCTACTTGCTTTAGACCGTTTGTCTTACGACATGCCCAAGACATAAATTGTGCAGGTCATTAGGGTATTGCAAGGACGAAACAAAGAGTGTTATCACATTTCTTTTAGTCTGGTGTAACTAAAGACGTGAAAATTTGTTGTCACACATGTTCAGTGTGTCAAAGCGTCGCAACAAAAAGACCTGGACATAATGCATTTATCCAGACATCTGGTATTTCTTTGCGTCCATTCGCAAAGATGGTTATCGACTGTATTGGTCCATTAAAAATCCCATCAGCTAGGGGTCACAAATTTGTGCTTACTTACATTGATATGTGTACCCGGTGGCCGAAAGCGATTCCGCTTGAATCGACATCAACTGTTGACGTCGCGGATGCGCTATTTTTAGTATTCAGCAGATTGGGTTTTCCCGAAAACATACTATCTGACCAGGTATCCCAGTTCACTTCTGATACTATGAAGGAAGTGATGAAGATATTTGGGATTGAGAGATCGCTTAGTTCAATCTAACACGCTCAAGCGAATGGTAAAATTGAATGATTTAATACGAGTTTAAAACCAATGTTGGGCATGGTTACGACTAAGTATCCACAAGATTGGGATAGAATATTACCTTCTGTTCTCTTTGCGTATAGAGAAATTCCCAACGAAAACACGGGATTTGCGCCATTTCAATTTATATTAGGTGCAAAGCCTAGAGGTCCTATGTCTATCTTAAAACAATTACTCATTGCAACCAACATGGATGAGGAGGTTCAAACCTTGTATCAATATGTTGTGAATTTAAGACAGAAGATTATTGACGCATGCAAAATAGCAGTGGGGTCGTCAGAAAATACAAAATTAAAGGCTCGATTGTTTATTAATCAAAACAGGAAACTGCGCCAATTATGGCCAGGGGAGGAAGCCTACGTATTACTTCCAAACAAGGACAATAAATTACTGGTTTCGTGGAGGGGTCCTTACACAATTGTTGATAAATTGTCAGATGTTGATTATGTTTTATATGTTAAAGGAAAAGATACAATTTTTCATATTAATATGTTACAACGATTTCATACTCGACCTCCACATCTGAAACCGATCTTTGAAGCTATCGACGAATCTGTTGACCAACGCACCTCCTTAGCAGTTATTCAGGAGGAGAATTCTGATTATTCTGATGGTGGTGAACATATGTTATCTTTCCTTGATGTACATCTTTTGTCGACTGAAAGCTGGAAAGATATTTCCATTGTTCCTACTTCTAATCAGAAAGAGCAGATTTATGGATTACTACAATCATTTTCTGATGTGCTCACGGATGTTCCTGGGTATACAGATATCATTCAGCATGATATCGTGCTAACAGATTTTACACCTATCACACTCAATCCTTACCCTATACCGATTCATTTACAATCTCAGGTACAGGAAGAAATAAAACAAATGATTAGGTTGAATATAATTGAACCTTCTAATTCTCCATATAGTTTTCCTATGGTGTTGATCGGGAAAAAAGACAAATCTATTCGTATTTCTATAGATGTCAGACGTTTACATGTTGTCACGATTCAAGACGCTGAACCGTTACCGTTGCTTGAATCCCTTCTTGATAGATTGATTATCTACAGCTACATTCTTTACAAATTTTGACCTATCCAAAGGATATTGGCAAGTGCCATTAACTAACAAATCTAAGCCTTATACAGCTTTCGCTACACCTTTAGGTTTGTTTCAGTTCAATTACATTTCTTTCGGTCTTGTTAACGCTCCTGCTACTTTTGTTCGCATGATGCGTAGACTATTCTCTGATCGTGATGATCTGATCACCTACATAGATGATATATGTTTGTTTCATCATACTTGGAATGATCATATTGACGGAATTCATTCTTTGTTGAATACATTACACTTTCACAACATTACTGCTAGACCTTCTAAGACCAGAATTGGTTATACTGAAATTTCGTTTCTGTGTGACAAGGTAGGAGGTGGGTTTCTCAAACCTGAAGATTATCTTGAAATTCCTCGAACAAAAAAAAAAACATGTTCGAAGTTTATTAGGTCTCATAAATTTCTATAGAAAATTTCTGCCTAATTTCTCAGATATGACTTCAGTTTTGTCTGCGTTGGTTAAAAAAAAAAAAACTCCGAGCAAGGTAATTTGGACACATGCGTGTCATGTTGCTTTAAATTTGATTAAGATTGCCTTTTCGAAATCACCAATTTTGAGGTTAACTGACATTCGATATACTTTCGTTCTCAGAGTCGACGCTTCAAATATAGCCATAGGCGGAACATTAAAGCAAGAATTTAAAGGCCACTTGCACCCAACTATGTATGTGAGCCGCAAGATGACACCTACAGAGCAACGATATCCAATTGTTGAGAGAGAGTTGCTTGCTATCATGTTTTCGTTCAACAAACTCCAGAGATATTTGATGGGAGCTCGTTTCACGCTGGAGACAGATCAAAGCGCTCTATCGTATCTGCAGACTGCTATATTAACCAACCAAAAATCAGCTAGAGCCTGGCTCGCCCTACAACTATATGATTATACAATTAAGGCCATAAAGGGAAGTCAAAATATCTTAGCGGATGTTCTTTCCAGGTGTGTCAAAGACCCTACATCAGTTACCAACCTTTCAAATTCTGATGATACACATAAATCAATCTAGCACACACATGTACATGGTAATGTACTGTTCAAGAACTTGTTGCTTGCAGAATCACGTAATTACAGGACACTAATTGTATTCTACAGTAATCACGTTGCTGATATTGGAAAGCGGCTCGCACAGCAACACGATGATAATGGATCCTATGAAACGCAAAATCAAATGATATATCGTTAAACTCATGACACTTTGTGTAAACATCGTACCATCATAACAATACTCATCGTCAAGCTACTAACTGTCAAACACAGCTTCTGTATTTTATGTAAAATGGTATCAGTTCCAAACAACTTTGGATACGCACTGGTTTTGTTAAAAAAAACTGTGTACTACATTTCAAGGGACTTAATTCAAAAATGAATGTCGCACGATTCTAAAATGGAAATAACAAGGATATTTAGGATGGAACTTATTTGTGAGGATTCACTACAAGGTTTAATAACGTGTTGATACTTATGGACGTATTATTGAATTGACATCAATCATGGACATGATCGACGATTGATTTCAACGTACATCTTCTGACATTCGATAAACATTTATAAAGTTTTAAAATGACATTGTGTTTTATACTAGCACTATTCTATATATGATTAGAAAGTGTTTAATTTAATTGCACTGCACATTGTTGAGTTAGACAAAATTTATGTCACACTCACAATAAACTTGAAACATTGATGAGCTATTACGCCATTCTATGGTTTATGGATACAACACACAGGCATATTGTTACTATTTGTCAAGATTAATGTGTTACTTAAATGATTCTCTCACTTCACATGTTATGAATATGATATATTAATTACATATCATTCACAGTTACAAAAAAAATTTATTCATGTGACAAATTGTAGCTGTCACACACATTATTGGTTATTTGTGTGCCTCATCTTATCTATTGTGCTTATATTATTATTAATGCTTTGCATTATAATGTTACTTTGAGATTACATGAAGAGACTACCGTTATTTGACAAGACAAATAGGTGTTCGGACGGAATGAAGGATGAGAATGGATGGACTGATATAATTATGACGTTTTTATATGTTGGCTGATCTTGCTATGGTTATCTCACTTTGATGTTAAATTGTTTTATGTCATATGTAGACAATGGTATTAGCATTTTATGCTACTGTCCACATCCTGTGTGTTAAAATGCCTATTTTGGGGCAGAAACATGGGTACTATATAATTTCATGCTTGCAATGAGATTTGATGTTACCATTTGTTCACTTTGGTGAATTTTAACTCACAACACGCAAATAATGAAAACTGCGTTTTCATTATTTGACGCGGGTGTGGAGAGGGGGAGGGGGGAGTAGTTGTTATGATTAAAACTCATAACATATCGGGCTTTATCAAATAGGTATCGATTGTTGATACCATGTTGTTGATGTACGGTATCCACGGGTTACCCGGATGTACGTCACTGACTTTTAGTACAGTTTTAGCAGAAGTCAAAGCGGTCTCAGCTTGGCAAAAGACAAGGAGCCTTCGAGGCCTTTTTTTTTGCGTTCTTTAATGTGGACGGACGCATATTTATCCAGCTCCTAGAAGGTGTTAATTCTACAGAGTTCTAAAGTGTTTTAAAATTTAGATCGCCCACATGCTTTGTTGGGTCGATACTAACGATTGATATTAAGAGGAGTTTATGCTGATATCTGATGTACGTGAGTTGGCATTTTAAAAATAAATTCTGCAACAGAATGTCGAGGACATCTTGTTATTAGCAGACTGATTAGCGACACTCAAGACTGGCTAGGTTATGCCATCGTCTTCTATATCTATGAGATGAATTTTACTGGAGCTTGTACCACGATTAAACTTATGTCGTCTTAACGTCCAACCTGGCCTTCGCAGCTTCTTTACTGTTGAAGATCAGGTTTGTGCAAGCAAGGCTGAATGTAAAACTGTTACCGGCATATGTTGATGCCTTATCAATTATATGCAGAAATATACTTGTTAAAGAAGGTACCTCGCCGAAGTACACCTTCAACATATAACTCAATTATTAATGCTACACCCAGAAGGTGAATCGCTACACTATCCCACAGGGAGTCACAACAAAACTTCTGGTAAGGAGCATAACAGACTTCAGAGTGTGAGTAACGGACCACCTCTGAACTCGCCTAGTAGTAGCATCGTATCTACCTGTTCAGGTAAATTAACTCTCTTGGAAAGTCAACCCTGATCAATGACAGATGAGTCTGTAGAGAAAGAAACTGAGGGAGATAAGTACTGTTTCATTGAAGAAGCAAACCAAAAAGTCATCAAATGGACGATATGATGTTAAGAGACATTGACAATTTATTAATATCCAGCTTGCAACTTTTACTAAATTTGTATTTTCATTAATACAGTGTATTTATATATTTTATAGATTACAGTGTACTGATATATTTTATAATAACACCAGATTGTAGTTGATTTATTTTGCTTAAATTTGAAGTACAGTTCTAATTTTTGTGTTCGTTTATGGAATTCAAAGAATATTTGATATTTTTAAAGTCTGTAGGGTTAACTGACGAGTTGTATTTGACATCAACTATTAATAGAGACACCCTTGGAGCATAGGATAGGTCTAGCGAGAAGGTGACACTTCACAGCTCTCTTCTACATCCGCCATCTAGAACTGTGCAGTTAACTACCTGACTTGTTCTGTTCCGTCCATACACCTAGTTCACCCGTTCTCTTCTCCATATCTAAAAACTCATATTTTACTATCTAACTTCCATCTCGCCACAATCTATGGCTGTTGTCTGGCTTTATTCCACAAACTGTATGTATTATAATAAATATGATACGGTTGTTGTTGTTGGGTATAAGAAAATGCGAAGAACAGCAATTAAGATGGTGGTAAACAGTGGGGAACACCTGTGTGTTACCGGAAGTCATATTTGTATTTGTGATCCTGATGCGGTTTCCGGTGCACTATGCTGTACACCTTGCGGTCCAGTGCATCCGTCTTCAGCGTGCATTTATTTAGGACTGGTTGCCTAGCCTTTGGGTTTCTGTGACCTCTTTGCAAGGCAGTAAATAAATAACACACAAAGGTATGCTTCAGTCACTCGTGAGAAATAAAGAAGTAGAAAAATAGACAACAGAAAAAGAACAGTTGTGATAGGCTTACCCGGAATCGATCCGAGAATCTTCCGAATGAACCACCGCCTAGCAACGGAAGTGAATCGTTATTAGCAATATTGTGTCTCTCTCTCTATCCGACTGATCTCTACAAAAAAAGTATAAATGTAAACGTCAAAATTTACGTCATCATCTTAGCAAGGGGAGATTTTACACGTTGTCATAAATGGCTTTGAAAATAAGGGTATGAAATGTATGACAAGTTCAAAAATATGGAACTGATTAAAGGAATCAGGCTAATATGAGTGGAACAAAATGTGAAAAGAAAAACCTGACGTTAGTTACAACATACACTGAGAATAGACAGTTGATTATATTACAAAGCACTCGTTGTTATGAAATAACGAGGTCAAGCGGAAATAGAGGGAGATAACAGAAATGGAAACGGGAATTAACATGCACATGATGGAGATAAAGGAGACATAAACATGATGGAGATAAAGAAGACATGGATATGATGGAGATAATGGAGATGATGGAGATAAAGAAGGCATGGACATGATTATGACGATATTGTGGGTGTCCATTTACATTTTGTCTTTCTCTCCTACATTATCCATTTATTTTTTCATTTTTCGCACATGAATTCGTGCCATTGACACTCCCTAAATTGATTTACCCTTTCTCACACTGCAATAGTGTTATTTCACGGGTAATTGACTATCCTGAGGATTAATTGTAATTGCTTAAGTGGTCGTTCCAGCTTGAATGCAGACGGTAGACGTGAAAGTTATGGTTGACTTTGACGTAACTCATTTTCGACCTAGACAGTGCAGGCGAGTGACCACCTGTGTTTCGCGGTTGGTCACTGTGCCTCCCGATACCTCGGTTGGAGGAGACAAAGGAAGTCACATTGTCTGTCTCAGGGAGCCGGCTATGGTCAGCGTACGTCAGGGATTATCTGTCTGGCAGAAGTTTTGAGTACGGGTGATAATCACTTTATCATTTTTGTCTTTATTGCCTATAAAACATGTCTGAAAAAACATTATGAGCAAGGTAATCATTTGGGATGAGATCACAGATGTGTTGGCAATTGTGTGTAATATTAACGGAAGTAATCATACTTACTTACTTAGTCGTTCCCCTTCTACCGTGAGGTGTAGAGGTTTGGAAGAGAGAGTGCCAGACTATCCTATCGGCTGTCTTTCTCCTGGCCTGGTTCCATTCTAGTCCTAGGTCCTTCAAAGATTGTCTAATGTTGTCTTCCCAGCGGACACTGGGTCGTCCTCGGGGCCTGGATCCCTGGCTCTTTGTCTCCCACGCCTGTCGTGATATCCGATCCTCTCCCACTCTGCAGACATGGCCAAACCATCTTAATTGGGACTGTTCTACTTGGGTCTGCAGGGGGTAGGATTTAAGGCCTTGACGTATCGTCTGGTTGCGTACCATGTCTCTTCTTGTTACTTCAACCACCTTCCTCAGATACCTCATTTCTGAGGTTTGGATCTGGCTTTTATGGGCTGTAGTCATTGCCCATGACTCGCATCCATATGTCAAGACTGGGACATAGATGGAGCGGTATACAGCCATCTTCGCCTTCTCACCAACCCCTCTCCCGCGGAAGTAATCATGCCATATTTTAAATATAGGTCATTTGTTTAAATTTTAACATGATAATTTTAAACACGCTGGGGGAGAATTAAAATGAACACCCCGATCCCCTAGTTCTAAGAGCAGGATTGGTTCAATCGAGAGCAGGAAATACACATTAGCTCTGATGGGCAAGTATGTCGTAAACACCTTGCGGAAGCTTTGGGGAAGAATTGAGAATATAGCCTTGCAAATTCGGAGACTAAGACAGATTGCATTATACCATCAAAAGAGCAGCTCCAGGAAACAGAAAAGAATCGGACAGAATTCCAAATTAAAAAGGACAGGACCGAAGTATTTGGGCATCTTTGAAACTTAGAAGAAAACCTGAAATTTTAAATACCAAGACTTTATACCTAGGAATCAAAGCACCCATCATAAGAGGGTAAGAGGGAATCTAAATTTACCCTAGACCAAGTGTTCGAAGCATCTAATATAAGTTGCTGTGTCCATTCATCTGTGCCAGGAGATTGTAGATCCCACGTTGGCGTGAGTTGTACATATTTTTACAATGTGAATTTGACATGTTGTTCTTACTAAGTGGTTGGTTATACGAGTCATACGAGGGTGGCAACCTCAACATAAGGAAATAGTATATTCATAAGCCACTACAGCACGCGCGATGATTGCTTCTTGCTAGTTCGTACAGAAAACCGAAAGCAAAAGTAACCCCAGACTCTGAATGGAGCAGTGAGGAGTGATGATTACATCATATGTGAATAAGGTAAAGGTAAATTAACCCGTTACACGCCCATTCAGGCATATTGAGAATATGGTGCTAGGCCCATATTATCTTGACCGTCGGCACACTAGAAGTGATGTGGTCGGCATCACGCCGGCCGCCTTAACCTTCCCAGAGTTGCTCTGGTACCCAGTTGGGGCTGGGTCGACCCAGGAGCCGTTTGTGGCCTAAAAAATGCCCACCTCATCTGGGGATCGAACCATAGACCACTGCGCTAGGAAGCCACTGCGCTAGGAAGCCAGTGCACTAACCACTATGCTACCGCGACTCCCATATGTGAATAGTGTTAAAATAATTTCATTTTTGAGTTACACGTAAAACGATGCACAAGCCACACACGCTGTCAATACACATTTTCCCCATTAAATTAACCAGAAGAATAACGATGATTTCTAATCATCTTCCCTGAGTTATGCTGTATATGCTCAGGGAGAATAAAATCTCAGCGTGGCAAAACTGGTGGGCAGACAGCGTGAAAAGGCGCATCTTCCCACCACAATGTACTTAGCAGAGGCATTCGTTCTTTTATTTTCTCTTTAAGTTCTTGATGTAAAATAAAGTCAGACGCCATAGCCAGAGTGTCATTGGTTAATCAACCATCAATGACCAGATAGTCTTGATGTATAATAAAGCCAGGCACCATAACCAGCGTATCCAATATGTTGTTCTAGTTGTAGTTGCTCAAAAGTGATGATAGTGTCATAGACTGTGTCATACGTGTAAATTTTATTTTATTTGCCAGCAAGTAGAATACATTCCGAGCGTACGGTAATTATGTCTGGGACTCAAGACATTTCATCATATTTGTCACCAGTCCAGTCTCAACAGTAATTGACTAGTTAATTATGTCTATATCATTTTTTTACTTTAGTTGATTGCATCATCTTGCACCATTATACACTTTTAGTTGTGATATACAATCATATATTGGTAAATAAATTGACATTTTAGCTAATCACTTCTTTTGAGCTAAGGGTGTTTACGTATATTGTGGCAGGTGAAATTGCGGTACCACAATTCTACTGTGTGGCAGTCTGCCTTGGTAGATAGCAATGTCAATATTGCCTGAGGTTGCTCAGGGCACCACTGTATAATAATGTGGTCGCCTGCACTAACAGGTGGTTACTTCACTTTGCCGCTGTATGCCCAGGTTCTTTGCCTCAGTAGCTAGCGATGACCTGATGAATGATTACAACAGTCACACACACACAGCGAGCGATGACACAATGCCACAGTCAACTGAAAATACTATTTATTTACACTGTGTCGACCACTGCTGTTACTTGGACCTCCACAAACTTGGTCCGTCACCCTTCCTTCCTCAACTCTAGTTCAGCATTGAAACTACACTTTCAATATTATTATATTCTAGCCATCAGTAGTTGTTCAGGTGTTATCAGTATATACCTCTTTTCTTCTTTCCTAACAACATCATTGTCTATTGATACATGTCGCTCTGGGTTCCGGTTATCTATGTGAGACCAGGCTTCTCCGGATTTGTTCCTTTCCCTTTTTGACAGATGGCCACTATTTTTGACGAGGAATAGGACTACTGTATAGATGTAAATAATTTCACTCTACGTACCCTTTTTTATACAGTGGAGCCTAACTCGCTCAATCGTTCTTCCGTCCTAGTCAATAATTTTCACAAAACATTCTACTTTATTGCCTTCAACATGGCAACCCTCGTCTCTCTCGGGTATTTGGGACCTGCACTACCTAACTCACGCTTTTGACTGCCGCTGAAAAGCATGCATAACCGGGTTTCTGTTCAATTCTTTTTCGATCCCCGTCTCATGCAAGTTCTCATTTGCGCTTCCCCTTTTTCTATTCTATCTAGACTTTCCTATATCTGATTTTCTTTATTCGTTCCCTTATCTGTCACAATACCATTGTTTTCTTCTGGCTAAACTGGAAGTGGGGGCTCTTGTATCTTTCGGGATCTTAGAATAAAGCTGTCGCTGGAGATCAGATTACCTGCTGAAATCTTCTCACTCTCAGTGAGATATCACCTTCTCTCATTCACTCTTGAAGTCCTAAGTTGGCCTTCACACTACTAGCTATTTCCATTGAAGGCCTTTGAATTTATTATGCATTAAAATTTGTCATTTTACACACACAAAATCGCCTTGCGACACAAATATAGCCTCATAACTTTGGGTCTGTCCAAAACGCAGCATTTCATTGGCTAATAGGCAGAGATGGAAACATGGCTGGACATTTTCCCAGGTGCTCAAACGCCCGATCCCCACTTTTCTAAGGTTAACATTTAGTTTCGGTTTCAATGTTGGCTGATTAACCTCAATGCTATTTTTAGCCAGTTCCAAGAATTTAGATCTTCCGAGTGTCGGGTGAAACTGGTCTGTAACTGCATTTACTCTCGGTACTATCCGAAGAGTTGCCATAGTCACTGGCTTTCTGGAAGATTTGGTGTGAGAAGGTGCATTCCTATTCACGTTATCTACCTTATTATTTTTATTTCTCCTTTTATTTTTAGGGCCGTGTTCTTCACACTGCTTTTCTAGCATGTGATTATTATTTTTCCAACATGTGGAATGTACCTTGCTGCACTGGTCACAGGTCTCCACAAATTTTGCAATGTCTCCAGCTACGCCTGGCCAGAAATATTTTACAGATGTCCTTTGACGGGTAGTGCCAATTTTCTGATGCCTACCGTCTGGATCAACATGTGCTTGTGAAATAACTGTTTCCCTATAACTCAATGGCAGTACTAACTGTCCATATCCATTAGGTCCTGCTCCAGCCTTCATGTAAAGCAGTCCATCCTTCAAGTAAAATTGTCCTTTCTTAGGGTTGTTATGGCTATGTGGCAATTTGCCAAAGCAAGGTTTTAATGATTTGTCCTTTCCCTGGGCCTTTCTCATCTCTCTCGGATGAATCTTTAGTGGTGGTTCCTCCTCCTTACTAGGGGTCGACCTGTCCTGGAGTGTGGCCATGATCACAGGTTTTATAGGGCTCCCTAGAAATACGTATCTCTTTCCTAACACCAGCGGATAATTAGGGTCGTCACACACAGCTGCTCTTATCACTCCTTCCACGTACCTAGTCTTGACATTGATATTGGCTACGGGAAGTGTCATGGTGGCTGTATCCTGTAATGCCCCTTGTATCTCCACTTTTTCTGTGGTATACTGGTCAGGGTGCACCAGGATTGCACTCACAACTGAGTCATATTCCAATCCAGAATCGTAAAGGCACTTGACTCTTGCACCATTACATGTCACCTCTTCACAGTTGGGGGGATGATGAAGTTCTATCTGACTATCTGTCAGTTTCTTCCTTCCCTTGTCCACTGTTATCATGCATGCAGCGTGATATGGAGGAACTTTCCTACCACATTCAATTGTATTATGATTATGCATCCTACATATTTTACACCATTTTCCTTCTGGTCTGTACGGTTTCTTTTCATTTACTTGCGTGTTTCTGTCTCTTTGTTCATATCTTGGCCTATCATAGTTGAATTTAAACCTATTATTTTGATCCCTATTATTATAATACTCAACTTGGTCTGGTGCGGTTTTATTACTTTCTGTTTGTCTCTTTTTAAATCCAGCTACTTCTTTCTGGGCTGCCTGATACCTCTCAGCGACATTGAGCACCTCCCCCAACCTCTCTGCACCTTGTTCCATGAGAAATTTTCTCAGGTCTGGAGCCATGTACTCTCTTAATTGCTCTATCATGATCATTTCTTTCAAATCTTCGGTTTTCCCCAGAGCAGTCCATTTCTCCAAATAGGTTTCCAATCTGGCAGAGAATTGGTGGTAGGTCACCCCAGACAGTAGCTTAGCATTCCTAAATTTCTTTCTATAAAATTCCCCATTCTTCTCATACCTAATTAATAAAGCCTGTTTTAAAATATCATAATCTTCTTGGTCTCCTCTGTTTAACTTTGAGAACACTTCATAAGATGTTCCCCTAAGACCTTGGGATAATTTTAAACTCCACTTCTCATTCTCTAACCCATAATTTGTAGCTGGCCTTTCGTATCTACTGAGATAGGACTCGATCTCGTCTTCTTTCTCTACAAATGGATCTAAGTAGAAGTTCATGGCTGAATTAGAGGCCCCCTGACTAGTAGTGGTATCAGATGTGGATGGGCTGCTTCCATTTTCTGGAACATGTCCTTGAAGTTCCAGTTCTTTTAGTCTTAATTCATGCTCCCTTTGCAATCCTTTGTCTTCTATTTCAGCCTCCATAAGCAATCTCTTTTCTTCTTTTTCAGCCTCCATAAGCAATCTCTTTTCTTCTGCCTCCCTGTTACCAACAGATTTTTGGGGACAATGAAGATAGAGATGTATGTATATAAGAAGATATTTATTTGTTTGTATACTTGTTATGTTTGGAAATATTTGGTAATAATATTTTGAGTCTGAGATTAGAACTCTAGTCAAAGGGCGAATACTCATTTTTTGCTTCGAGTGAAAGTAAATATATAGTAGCCCCACTTGAATATAGTTGAAAGGTTAACATTAGCGCATGCCCAATGAGACGATTAGTCGTCGTTGGCGCTTCCGTGATGACGGACGGATCTTGAAGGCTGTCGGACATATGAGAGTCCGAAGTTTTTGGTCATTGTGATTGATTCTGGGGAAGAGAGGAGTTTTCTCTCAGTATACTATGATGGTCGATACTTCTCCCAGAATATATATGTTAGTGTGCTAGTTACTAGTATTTCCTGAACTTAAGGTAAAGAAGAAACATTTTCTAAAACTTTACCTAGGCCTAACGACGCCATAGATGTTAGCCTATATCATCTATCTATATATTTGATGGATCGTATGTAGACGATTCTTGTACTAGCAGCACTATGAGTGGACATATGTAACATTCCTTATGGGTATGGAAAAGCCAAAGACATTAGATGAGCAAATGAACGGAACTTTCATTTGTAGTGAGGATATCTTTTGGATGAACGTCGCTCACTTGGACCGGCGCCATTTTGAATCCCACTGTTGGTCTATTTGAATTGTCAATCGGATGCAAAATTTCAAATATTGTAGTTATTTATAGTTACAACCTTCACCAAACAAAAGGGTGGGTGTGTATGCGGTTTTTGGGGAAGGGTAACCATTTTCAAACTATGGTAGTAAAAGAATCAAGTATTGTCCAATTCTTAGCGTTACGATTTACCTTGTTCTTGGCAATTTTCAAATATAATAGTGGGGTTTATAGATTGTAATTTTTCGTTACTAGATTTTTGAATCAGGGAAATTGAGCGGGGGGGGTGTTAAACGGAGTGACTTTATCACACAGTCCAATCAGGAAGAAGCATTTAACAAGTTAAAGCTATTGTCTACCAAAACAACAGTATTGGCACTGTACAATGTTACAAAGCCTGTAGAAATTCACTGTGATGCCAGCCAAACAGGACTGGGAGCAGTACTTTTTCAAGAAGGTAGACCAGTAGCTTACTCATCTCAGTCACTGGCACTAACAGAACAAAGATATGCACAAATTTAGAAAGAAATGCTATCAATTGTACATTCATTCATAACCCTCCACTCCCAAAGGAGCATAGTCCTTCAACAAACACATGCCAAGTCCTCCTGTCACGTGCCATCATCTCAAGTTCTTTCCATGTTCTCCTCATCATTTTCACCTCTGTTTCCAACTCTCTTCTCCATGTACTTCTTGGTCTTCCTCTGCCTCTCTTGCCCTGGGGGTTCCAGAACAAGGACTGCCTTGTAATGCTATCAACAGGTTTCCTCAGTGTGTGTCCTATCCATCGCCATCGTCTTCTTCTCATTTCTTGTTCCACTGGCACTTGTCTAGTTCTTGTCATCAGTTCCACGTTGGTAACCTTGTTCATACCATTTTAATCCCTCTATTCTACGCAAGCACCCATTTATGAAAGTCTGTAGCTTTTTGGTTGTTGTCTTTGTTGTTCTCCATGTCTCAGAGCCATACAATAGGACTGACTTCACATTTGAGTTGAAGATTCTTATTTTCGTGTTGGATCCTATTTCTCTTGATCTCCATATATTTCCCAATGCAATGAAAGCTCCTCTTGCCTTTTGTATTCTTATTTTGATATCGCTGTCTGTCCCTTGTAGAAAGCGACTAAGGAGGGTTGGGCATGGGGCTGGTTACCCCATCCTGTAAAAAAATTTAAACCACAAAAAACTTCAACAAATATGGACAAGTCAAATAAAGAAAATAAAACACAGCCATCCAAGACAGGGGAAGGTCCTCTCGTGGGGAGGCGTATGATGCAACACAGAGAAAGCCGAAAGGAGTCTGTGTTGCTGACTAACCTTCTTTCTTCTAGGAGAACTTCCAGATTTGGCACCTGGAATGTTCGGACATTAAACGAACAAGGGAAAGTGGCGCAAGTAGCAGCAGAAATGAGGGAATACAAAATCGAGGTTCTGGGAATGTGTGAAACAAAGTGGAAGGGGGTAGACAGGAAGAAACTCATCACAGGTGAATTGGTGCTGTCCTCAGGACATGAAGACGAAAGTTCACACCACAGTGAAGGGGTAGCTCTTATGTTATCTAAAGAAGCACAGAAAGCACTCATTGAATGGGAAGCTGTTGGACCCAGAATAATAACAGCTACTTTCAAAACAGCTAAAAAGAAAATTCATGTAAATGTCATCCAATGTTATGCACCAACTAATGACAAAGAAGAGTCTGTGAAAGAAGCATTTTATACTAAACTACAGGAAATTATGGATAAAGTAAAAAGAAGAGACATCACAATTTTGATTGGTGACATGAATGCAAAGATAGGTACAGTCAACACCGGATTTGAAGAAGTCATGGGAAAACATGGGTTAGGAGTAATGAATGAAAATGGAGAACTATTCGCAAACTTCTGTGCTTCAAATCAACTGGCTATAGGAGGAAGCATGTTTCCACATAAGAGAATACACAAGGCAACATGGATATCACCAGACCATAGAACAGAAAATCAGATTGATCATATATGCATAAACAAGAAGTTTAGATCATCATTGCAGGATGTAAAGGTATATAGAGGAGCAGATGTGGCATCAGATCACCATCTTCTGATAGCCAAAGTAAAAATGAAACTCAAGAGATATGCAACAATGAAAAATTATAGACAACAGTATAATGTAGGACAGCTAAGAAATCAAGAAACAAGAGACAAATTTGCTGTCACAGTATCCAACAAATTCCAAGTGCTCCAACAGCTGGAAGACGTAGAGAATACAGAAGACTATTGGCAGCAGGTCAAAACTGTATGGAAGGAGACATGTGAAGAAATACTGGGGAAAAGGGAAAGACAACAAAAAGCATGGATAACAACAGAAACCATCAATAAGATAAAAGACAGAAAAAACAAGAAAGCAGAGTTAAACACAAGCAAAACCAGAAGTTCCAAAGCCAAGGCTCAAGAAGTGTACACAGAAGCAAACAAAGAAGTAAAAAGAAGTATCAAAGAGACAAGAGGAAGTATATTGAGGAGTTGGCAAGAGAGGCAGAAGATGCTGCAGCCAAAGGAAATATGAGAGAACTGTATAGCAGCACAAAGAAGCTAACAGGGAAATACAAGCAAACAAGTTGCCTCATAAAAGACAAGAATGGGAAACTGCTCAGCAATATACAAGAGCAAATGAAGAGGTGGACAGAATATTTTGGGGACCTTCTCAATAGACCAGCTGCACAAAACCCGCCGGACATCCAGCCAGCAGAAGAAGAGCTACAAATTAACGGTGAAAGACCAACGAAGGAAGAAATAAAGAAAGCCATAAAGCTTCTAAGAGATGGAAAAGCGTCTGGACCTGATGGCATTCCAGCAGAGGCCATCAAAGCAGATATCGACACGGCTACAGAGATGTTATATAAATTACTTGGTAAAGTCTGGGAAAAGGAAGAGATACCAGCAGAATGGAAGGAAGGATATCTGGTTAAGTTGCCTAAGAAGGGAAATTTACAAGAGTGCCCAAATTATAGAGGAATAATGTTACTATCAGTGCCAGGAAAAGTATTAAACAGGATTATCCTTGAGAGATTAAAAGAGTCCATAGACAAGAAACTGAGAGATGAACAAGCAGGTTTTCGACAAAACAGACCATGTACAGACCAGATAGCCACTTTGAGAATAATAGTTGAACAAAGTCTGGAATGGAATTCACCACTATACATCGGATTTGTGGACTACGAAAAGGCATTTGACAGTGTAGACAGAGAATCACTTTGGATATTGTTGAGGCATTATGGAGTTCCCCTGAAGATCATTAATTTAATAAAGAAAACATATGAAGACATGACATGCAGAGTTCTTCACGAAGGACAGCTTACAGAACCGTTTGGGATAAGAACAGGAGTGCGACAGGGATGCCTCTTGTCTCCATTTCTTTTCTTGCTGGCAATAGATTGGGTTATGAGATCATCGGCAACACACAACAGAAATGGAATCCAGTGGACTCTGACTAAGCAGTTGGATGATCTGGATTTTGCTGAATCCAGAGGTTCGACCATTTTTTTGATGCCAATGCCGAACTAGCAGTAATTGATCATCTGATTTTCAGAAGCCAAAGACTGGTAGTGTCCCCAAGCTTAAAACATGACATGTTAAAACTGATCCATTGGGAAAGTGTAAACAACGAGCACGAGAAGGGCTTTACTTGCCTCAAATGAATGCTGACATAGAAGAACTGGTGAAGAATTGCTACAAATGTGCAGAAAATTGTAGAAGCCCACACAAAGAACCTCTAATCCCCACACCACATCCAAAGCTCCCATTTTCAGAAATTTCAATTGACATTTTTGACTTTGAGGGTATCCAGTACTTGATGATTGATTATTATTCAAGGGCCATTCAGGTAGAAAAAAATTGCCAAGCATGAGATCCTCTGCTGTGATTGAAGTGCTTAAAAAGGTCTTCAGCATCCATGGAGTACCAAGTAAAATAAGATCACAAGCACATAATTCCAACAGTTTTGTTGTGACTACTGTTATGAGTAAAATTCATAACATGTATGTCAATATCAATACAGTTCGACATAGGATCATATTTGTTTACGACCGGTGAGCATGGGTTACAGGAAGTACGTCATCACTTTCAGCGATCCTTCGCTTAGCTTATTCACTGTGTGTGCTTTTCAAGGCAGTGGACGTATGTGTTCTAGGCTCCAGACTATTATAATATTTCATAGACATATTCCTAAATTTTCTATCACTGGATCATCCATACGCCTCCGTGCGATGATGCCAGTATTTCTGAAAGAGGAATTGTGCGGTACATGATGAACGTGAGTGTGTGAACTTTAATAAACTATATGAAAATGTCCTCGATATTGTTCCAGTTGCCGACTTTACAGTGACACTAGAGACTGTCTAGTTTACGCCATAATCTATGATGCATATCTCTCAATTATGTATGGAGCTACGTGATGTCTATTAAATTGATATTTGAATCGTCCAACCTGGCCTTTGCACTATCATTTATGTTGGAAAAGACGGCTGTGTGCGGGGTCACTTACATACCACTAGATGTCCATTGGCCTGAGTAGACTTATTACTCATTATTAAATAAAGAAAACTACCCCGTGGACCAGTGCCCGTATCTAAGCTAAAGGACCTGAACTACAACTAATATGTATTGACTGCTCTTATCCAGAAGTATTTTTCAAGTCTCTGGACTTTGTTTGTTGAAAAAAAAAATCACATTTTTTTCAAAATGGCGCCGGATGTCGTCTTCTAACCTGTGTGAGGTTGTAGAAACATAAATTGCAGTTCCAAGCTTCTAGTTTGCTGCAGAAGCTGAATATATTCCAGTCACAAGTATTTGCTGCAATATTATACTTTCAAAGTTTCAAGTTTGATGCCCGAAGATGACATATTTTTATCAAGGCGACGGACCAAAGTGAAGTCCGGTTCAAGTGAGCTGTGTATGAAGCCTAGGCCTAACCTGGTCTACCCTGCTTGTTTTTCATCGTTCCTTGGAGGAAAAGGCGTTGAAACCAGGAGGAGATTTTACTGGCATAACAGATAAGTACATTTATGGTTACATGCAGCCTGTGTTGCTGATGATACTGTTTGCCAGAGTTTTTTTTTCCCTTTATGTACTTTCGTGTCTGAAAGTTTTGTGAATAAGGGAGGATGGTGGGACTTGTGAATTTTCTTTATACCTCGTCTGTATGGTCGAGAAAATTCATAAGCGTTCTTTAGGATTTGGTTTGTGATTGTCTCAAATAGCGGTGCCGTTATTACAAAGCTATGAGTTATCTGCTGCTATTGAGATTACCATTGCCAGTTATTGTTAATTTTGCAGCTTTGTTAATTGGCAAGTTTGTTTTTGTGGTTAAGTTGAATGTAATTCTTTATTCAGTTGTTATCCATTATTGTTTGTGATATTGCTGCTCTTACCTTGCTATCCCTAATTTCTTAGATATCATATAGGTTGTAAACTCGTGCTTTTCTTGTTACATGTGTGATAGAGCTTATTTTTTTCAATTGTTCAATAGTTCATACATTTCTTCCTTGGTTGTCTATTTGCATTATCTTCATTTAGCTCTTGTCACTGTCTTCAGTCATCTTGTTTGTATCTCAGTTCTTTTATTGCTCCTATTATAACATCTAGTATAATATCTAATATTACATGCAGTTGGGTGTTTTTGAAGGGGTGAAATAATCGTTGAATATATTGCTCACATATTAATTATATAATATTAACATTATTGTTTAGCTATTGGAAAGCACAATAATTGTGAATCATGGCTACTGCAGAGTATTTCATGAAACTTGGAAAAGAATTTGGTATGGAAGGTGAGATTTTAAGGACCTATAAGGAGAAGGAACTCAAAGATCAAAGACAATTAAAAGGAAAGAAGAAGAATTAGCTAAGGAGAGAAGAGGAGAAGAATTGCAATTGGCTAAGGAGAAAAGAGCAGAAGACATGGCTCTTGAAGAAAAAAAATAGCTCATGAACAAGCTCAAATGGAAATAAGAGCACAACAAGAAATTAGATTGGCGGAATTGGAGTTGAAGAAATTGAGACTGCAACAACCATAGGTTCATTTTATGAATTGTGAGGCTAGTAAAAAATATCATGCTTCCGCGTTTAAGCTCAATTTGCCAAAATTTAACTCAAATATCGACGATATTTCATGCTTTCTAAATAGGTATGAGACATATTGCCAAGAGTTTAAAATTGATAGAGCTACCTGGTTTAGTAGGCTCATGAATTTATTGGTGGATGAGTCACTTACTGCAGTCTGTACTAAGGATGATCAGACCAGAAAGGACTATGGGGCTGTAAAAGCCTTGTTACTGAAGAAATATCAATTAGATGAAAATGGCTACAGGTTAAAATTCAAGTCATTATTACCAGATTCAGCAAAAGATTTTACTGAATTTATCTCATCTGCTAAGCTGTACTTTTCTAGATGGGTTGATTTGTCCAAGATTGATAAAACTTTTGAAGGACTATCTGATTTGATTCTGAGAGACACGGTGTTGTCTTCAGTTAGTGGTGACTTTTTGTCATTTCTGCAGGAGAGGAAACCAGAAACTTTGTCTAACCTTGAAATTCTTGGTCGTCAATTCCAAGTTGCACATCCGGGTAGGAACCTTAGTAAGAATAACATTAAGGATTCCTTGCCAGTGGCATCTGCTAGGACTGTAAATTATAATCCACCTAGGCAGAGGACAAAGGTCATTTTATTGAAATAATGGCAATTCTTTTAATAACAGAGGTTCTCAACAGAACAATAACTTTAGATAGTCAAGGAACCATGAACGCTCAAATGCTATTGTAATGTTAGGGACAATAATCCAGTTCAGACTAATAATAGTTTATCTCATGCAAATGCATGTAGTGTGGATTTGTCTAACAATACTAATTGTTCTGAATGCAATTCTTTGTTTCAGCTAGAGGGAGTCCCTGGGCTTTTATGTGGACATCCGTTACCAGTCATGTCCTCATATGATGGAACAGGTTCACTGATATTTAATAAGGGTTTGTGAACAACCAACTGGTGTCACTTTTGAGGGACACAGGTTGAATAACGATTGGTGTGCGCAGGTCATTGGTAGATCAGTCAGATTATACAGGAAGGGAGGTAAAATGCATTACATTTGGTGGCACAGTGGAATACTACCGAGCTGCGGAAGTATTTTTGGATATCCCGTACTTTACAGGGAGAACTATTGTGTGCTTGTTTAATAGTCCCATCGCAGGAATTACTTTAGGAAATATTCCTGGCATTCGTGAATGTACAAAGGAAGATATTGAAATATGGGAACAACAGCATCTGATATGTGCAAATGCTGTTACAACCAGAGCTCAGGCTCGTGCTGAATTGGATAGTCATATCCAAAGTGATAATGTTGTAGATGAGATGATGAATGATGAGAATGAAGGGGTGGTGAATGATGAAGAGCATAATAATGATAATTAGAATAATAATGATGAGGAAAATAATGATGAGGAGGAGGAAAGAGATGACAATTTACAGGTGGAACTTATTGATAAGGAGTCTTTCATTCAGAGTCAAATTGATGATGATTCCTTGAAGAAATTTTGCCAGGTTGCAAAATCAGATGATGTGATGTTTGATGATAATGCTTAACACTGGTACACTTTAAGGAATGGTATTTAGATAAGACATTTTCAGGATTCTACATCTGTAAAAAAACCAGATTATGGTAACAGCTTGTTTTAGACCATTTGTTTTACGACATTAACTGCGCGGGTCATTTAGGAATTGCAAGAACAAAACAGACAGTTTTGTTGCATTTCTTTTGGCCTGGTGTGACAAAAGATGTTAAAGCTTTTTGTCGCACATGCACAGTGTGCCAAGGTGTGGCAACGAAAAAGCCTATGCATAATGCGCCTATCCAGGCATCTGATATTTCTTTGCGTCCATTCGCAAAGATGGCTATTGAGCTTATTGGTCCATTAAAGATCACGTCAGCTAGAGGGCATAAATATGTGCTCACATGCACAGATATGTGCACACGCTAGCCAAAAGCGATACCTCTTAAAACTATATCGACTGTTGACGTAGCGGATGCGCTATTTTAAATTTTCAGCAGATTGGGTTTTCCCGAAAATATACTATCGGACCGGAGAACTCAGTTCGTCTCTGACGTCATGAAACATGTGTTGAAGGAGTTCGAAATTGATCGTTCGCTTAGATCAATATATCACGCAGCATCAAATGGTAAAATTGAGAAGCTAAGAAGGAGTTTAAAGCAGATGTTGGGTAAAGTTACCACTTTACATTGGGACAGGATCTTGCCCGCGATTTTATTCGCTGACAGAGAAATTCTAAACGAACACACCGGGTTCGCGCCATTTGAGTTGGTTTTTGGGGCGAAACCTAGAGGACCTATGTCCATTTTAAAACAGTTATTGGTGGGAGCGGACATGAATGAAGATGTTCAAACCTCTTACCAATACGTTGTCAATTTGAGAAGAAAGATTATCGACGCATGCCAAATAGCAGTACAGGCATCGGAAAAGGCAAAATTAAAGGCTCGTTTGTTTGCCAATCAAAATAGGAAATTGCACCAATTATGGCCAGGTGACGAAGCCTATGTATTACTACCTAATAAAGACAATAAATTACTGGTGTCACGGAGAGGACCTTATACAATTATTGATAAATTGTCAGATGTTGACTATATTTTATCTATTAATGGGAAGGAAAAAACTTTTCCTATCAATATGTTACAGCAATTTCATGCTCGTCCTCCGCATCTTAAACCAGTCTTTGAAGCTATTGACGAATCTGTTGATCGTCGCTCTTCCGTGGCGGTAATACAAGAAGAAGGGTCTAATTTATCTGATGGTACTGAACCACTTTTATCATTACCAATCTTTCATCTTTTAGCTACTGAGTGTTGGAAAGATGTTTCTATTGCACCAATCTTGCTTCTCATCAGAAGGAGCAGATTTCTCAATTACTGCAATATTTTTCTGATGTGCTCACGGATGTTCCTAGGCATACAGATATCATTCAACATGATATCTTGCTAGACTTGTCTAAAGGCTATTGGCAAGTGCCATTATCAGACAAAGCTAAGCCTTATACAGGTTTCGCTACACCTCTAGGATTGTTTCATTTCAATTTTATGTCGTTCGGTCTTGTTAACGCTCCTGCTACCTTTGTTCGCATGATGCGAAAACTTTTTTCTGACCGTATGGATTTAATCACTTATATTGATGATATACGTTTATTTCATCGAACCTGGGAAGAACATGTTATGGGAATTCATTCTTTGTTGAATACCTTGCGTCTTCATAATCTTACTGCTAGACCTTCTAAGACGAGAATAGGATTCACAGACATTTCTGTTCTTGGTCATAAAGTAGGAAGTGGATGTCTTAAACATGAGGATTCTACTATCTCGAAAATCTTAAATCTTGAAATTCCTCGAACTAAGAAACAAGTTCACAGTCTGTTAGGCTTGATGAATTTCTATAGAAAATTCTTACTTAATTTTTCAGATATTACCTCAGTTCTGTCCTCGTTGGTAAAGAAAAACTCGCCAAACAAGATCATTTGGACGCATGCGTGCAATGTCTCCTTAAATTTACTTAAATGTTCGTTCTCTAAATTGCCAATTTTGAGATTACCTGACGCTCGATTTCTTTTTACCCTCAGAGTAGACGCCTCTGCAACAGGGATCGGGAAACGTTGATGCCGGAATTTTAAGACTACATGCACCCAACTATGTATGTCAGCCGTAAATTATCGCCCACGGAGCAGCGATATCCCATTGTCGAAAGGGAACTGCTGGCGATAGTGTTTTCCTTCACAAAGCTACAACGGTACCTGATGGGAGCCCGATTCACCTTGTAGACAGACCAGAAAGCTTTGTCATATCTAAAAAAACAGCGAGATTCAAGAACGAAAGGGCCGCTCGAGCTCGATCGCTTTTCAGCCCTATGACTATGATATAAAAGCAATTAAGGGAAGCCAAAATGTGTTGTCTCGGTGTATAAAACACCATATATCACCTATTAACTCTACGAATACAGATGACTCACAAAATTTCAACTAACCTATATACATACTTCATGGTGTCCTGATCAAGAAACTATGACATGTATGATGACGTGTTCGTATGACTCTACGACTTTGGCACAGCACCTATGGTGATGAAGTATACTATAACAATTTGTACGCTAACTATGCTGAAAACTAATCTACATGATTGCATTTTCAAAGAAAGAAATATTGCTGTTATGAGAAAGCGGTTCACACAGCAACAGGATGATGATGAATTCTCAAATGCTCAAATGGTGTGATATCTTGTTCAACTCAGCGCATTACTTACGGATATTGTGGCTTAATGACAGTGCTTATATTCAAGTTACAGACTTGAAAACTCCTTTTGTAAAATGTTGCAAATGATGTCATTTCCATTTTTGTGCGGACATTGTAATTGAAATATCTAACGTCTCCAGATTAAGGGATATAACTCAAAGATGACTGACTCGATTTTTCAAAGGGACGTAACAAAAAAATTGCCTATCTGATTACTTTTTCAATTGAACATTCGTGTGAATATAGACAGCTCGATTCATACTAACAGTATATTGCATAAAAAACAATCATCAATATTGTCAACGTGGTATTTCAACATACGTCTAGGAACGGTGTATGAACATTTATTACTTAGCGAAATGACATTACACTATAAATTTTGACTGTTATGTGTAATATTAATTGGTGATTAATGTGAATTCTCTAGCAATTGTTGGGTTTTGACACAATTATATGTCACACTCACACGGAACTTTACAACATTAATTGGCTAATACGCCATTCTATTGGTACAACACATAAGCAAAGTCGTATCTATTGCTCACACAAGTGTGTCATATACAGAATTAACTTACTTCTATTACCATGAATATGTTATATTGCTAACATATAATTTTGATGCACACACAATTTTAATCAATTCACAAAAGATCGCAGTCACTCATATCATTGGTTGATTGTCGGCCACATGTCATCTATTGTCTCTATTACATAATTGTATTAATTTTAATGCCCTGCATTATGAGACTAAGTGATTAATGTTACCTGACGTGACAGTCAGGTGTTTTATGCGGTATGGGAGTGCCTGGACGGATTCCATAATTTTGTTTTTAAGATGTTGGATGTTTTGTGATAGCTACCTCACATTGTTGTTAAATTGATATGTATCCTTTGTAGTCGATGGTATTAGTAATCTTTGCTAATTGCCACACATTGAGTGTTTAATTGTCTTCTCTGTGGCACAAAACTTGGGTGCTATGCTACTTCATTCTAACAGTGAAAGATTAATGATACCATCTTGTCACTCTAGTGGTGTTGATACTCATACCACCGAAATAAAACAAACTTCGGTTCCGTTATTTGACGGGGGGAGTAAATGTTATGAGTAAAATTTATAACATGTATGTCAATATCAATACAGTTCGACATAGGATCATATTTGTTTAGGACCGGTGACCATGAGTAACAGGAAGTACGTTATCACTTTTGGGCCGATATAGCAGACGCCAGAGTTTCCGTCTGCTGTGTCCAGCGATCCTTCACTAAGCGGATTCGTTATGTGTGCTTTTCAAGGCAGTGGACGTATGTGTTCTAGGCTCCAGAGTATTATAATATTTCATGGACATATTCCTAATTTTTCCATCCCTGGATCATCCATACGCCTCCGTGCGACGATGCCAGTATTTCTGAAAGAGGAATTATGCGGTACATGATGAACGTGAGTGTGTGAACTTTAATATACTATTTGAAAATGTCCTCGACATTGTTCCAGTTGCCAACTGTACAGCGACACTAGAGACTGTCTAGTTTACGCCATAATCTATGATGCATATCACTCAATTATGTATGGAGCTACGTGATGTCTATTAAATTGATATTTGAATTGTCCAACCTGGCCTTTGGACTATCATTTATGTTGGAGAAGACAGCTGTGTGCGGGGTCACTTACATACCACTAGATGGACATTGGCCTGAGTAGACTTATTACTCATTATTAAATAAAGAAAACTACTACGTGGACCAGTGTCCGTATCAACTACCAAATCAGCCACACTACGGCATCTCCACACTTTCAGAGTTCAAATGGACTTGCAGAAAGATACATTCAGAAAACCAAACGACTGTGGTTGAAATCAACATACACGTACTTAGCTCTCCTGGACAATAATATAACTCCCCTGGAAGACATTGGATTGTCACCTGCACACTTGCTCCTGGGCAGAAGACCAAGGAACTTACTGACTGCCCAAACTGCCATTATGAAACCAGGGCTACACAACCTAGCACAGACCCAAAAATATTTTGACAGGCGAGCACAGAAACGACAATACTTTTTCAACAGGAAAGCATGACAAAGCCTCCAAGCTCTCAGTCAGGGACAGACAGTGAGAATGAAGCCATTTTCAGCAGGTGGTAAGTGAATGCCAGGAACAGTTCTTACTAAACACGATACACCACGTTCATATGTCTTCTTTCTTCTTTAATCCTTAGCCGCCGACCGTCAAAACTGTCAGTGGCCATTACGCCTGGTGGCGTCTTGTAGGGCAACAACAAATTGATTCCACTTTGTTCGGTTGGCGGCCATCCTTCGTACAGTGCCCCAACTCTGGTTCATTCTTTGCATCTCAGCCTCCACAGTCCTCCGCAAAGTTGTTTTTCGTCGGCCTCTCGTTTTCCTTCAGGGGTCCATAGCATATCTGTTCTTGTGATGGCATCGAGGTCTCTTCTGAGGACATGGCCAACCCAGTTCCAGCATCTGCCAGCTATGATGGTGTGCATGTCCTATTGCTTGCTCCGAGTATGCAGATCTTGGTTGGTGATGATATTCGGCCAAACGATTCGGAGAATTTTTCTTAGGCATGTTGTGTGAAAAGAGGACAATTTCGACATTTCCTTCTCTGTAACTCTCCAGCTGTCCGCGCCATAGAGAAGCACAGAAAGCACACAGCTCTGATATAATCCTAATTTTGTGCTTGTGCTGTACTGAGAGGACTTCCAGATGTTGTTTAGACTAAAAAAGGCTGTTCTTGCTTTGTTCATTCTGTTGTTGATGTCTTTGCTTGCTCCGCCGTCTGGTGTTACTATGAATCCTAGGTATGTGAAGGTATCTGTCTGTTCCAGTTGCTGATTCCTTACTGATATGGGCTCAGGGTTGCTCACATTGAGCGTCATGACCTCTGACTTCTTTAGATTGATGTTCAAGCCCACCTGCTGGCTAAACTTATTAAGTCTATCCGTTTTTTCCTGGATGTGTTGATGTGAATGTGCTAGTAGTGCAATGTCACCTGCATATTCCAGATCTTCCGATGTAGAAAATGTAGTCCATCTTATTCCTCTTGGATTACCCTCTGTTGTCTGGCGCATCACCCAGTCTATAACTGTTAAAAATAGAGTGGTTGATGAGGGGCATCCCTGTCGTACTCCTGTCTTCACTTCAAAGGTTAGGTTGCTCTGCCCAATGCTGCACCTAAAGTTGGCATAAAGGCTTTTTATGATTGACACTATGCAGCTTGGAATTCCATAAGCCCTCAGTATTTTCCATAAACTGTCCCTATGTATACTGTTAAAAGCCTTTTCAAAATCAACAAAATTAATGTACAACTGTCTTTGCCATTCTGAGCACTGCTCTATAATGTTCCTGTGGGTAAATATATGATCTACACATCTTCTGTTCTTTCTTAATCCTGCTTGTTCTTTCCTCAGTTTGTGGTCTACTGCTTTTGAGATTCTCTGTATAATTATCCTGCCTAGTATTTTGCTGGGAACTGAGAGAAGAGTGATTCCTCTCCAGTTGTTGCAGTCTGCAATGTCGCCCTTCTTGGGCAATTTGACAATTATTCATTTTCTCCACTCTGTTGGTGTTGTCCCTGTTTTCCAGACTTGTGCAAATAGTGGTTCTAATAGTTCTGCTGCTAGCTCTAGGTCTGTCTTAAATAGCTCTGCATTTAAGTTATCATGACCAGTAGCTTTTCAATTCACTGTCCCAGGGCGAAGGAGGACCACAACTACAAAGCAATAAACTCAAACCGCACCTGTGCAAACTGCCTCGGAAACCACGGGGCTAGATACCGAGGCTGCCCGAGGTTCCAGGAAACAAAGAGCATCCTGAAGGAAGCGGTTTCCAAAAACATCCCCTTCAATGAGGCAAAACACAGAGTGGCTGCGGATGTTGCAGAAAAACAACGCACGATTGACAGACGTCAGTTACACCAGCTGACCGCTGAAGTCAAACAATTGAAAATGAAACTGCAGATCGAAAACAGAAGCAAGCAGGCCCCCCGAAGAACCAACCGACAGTGGAGAAGATGCAATAGGTATGCAGAACATAAAACTCATGATGGAAGAAACGAAAAGAATCCAGCAGCAAGTAGAAGCAGATGTCAAGAAGCTGACAGAGCTGACAGAAGAAAACACAAAAATATTCAAAAGAATAGAAGCAGAAAGAATAGCCATTGAGGAAATATCATCAAACAGCCCCCGAGAAACTAAAACGAACAACCAAACAGTAGAAGAAATCATCGAAGAAACGCTAGAACAGCTACTACCAACGATAATTGAAAAAAGCACTGTCACAGATACAGGAGAGCAAGAAGACAAAAGCAACAGAAACTAGGAGCGTAGAAACACACAAAACCAAACAAGCCAGATAGTGAGGCAGGACATAAAAATCACCATGAGCGCGACACGGCACCACAAACGGACAAAGAGGAATTCAGACAGCCAGCTAGTGGTCCTTTTCAGGACCAGTCACCTCCAGGACTACGAACGAGATACCAGCGTATACGATAACACCCTATATACCACAATATAACCGTTTGTAACAATTTTCAATTTCCTGGATATCTGACATTTTCTTGCTGGAGCCTTGAACATCTTATATACATGTCTTCCTTTCAGATTTTTATCCCACTCTGCTTTCCATTCATCTGTTAGTAAATCTTTAATTAAACTCTTAATCTCTGATTTACTTATCCTACATTTATTAGATTGTTATAAGATCTACCTTTCTTGGCTTCTTTATCTGCCTTTTCATTTCCCTCTATGCCAACATGTGAAGGTATCCAAGCAATTAAGACTGAACATCCTCTGGGATATAAGTATGTAATAGCCAGAAGTATATCCTGTGCTATTTCAGGTCTACTACATTCTCGTAAGTTTCTAAGTGCTTGAAATGTTGAAAGAGAGTCAGTTAAAACTGTTAGTTTTTTGGGAGGGTTATTAGAGAACATTTCTAGTACTTTTAGTATTGCCATCATCTCTGCCGTGAAAATGGATGTATTTTCCGTGATGCTATATTCTTTAGCCATTTTCCATATTGGAATATATATTCCTATCCCCAATTTGCCATCCTCTCCCTCGGATCCATCTGTGTATACAGTAATGCTGTCTTTTGATATTTGTTGTATATATTTATTGGCTGTGTTTTTAATATTTTCTATATTATTTGTTTTCTTCATTATTTCCTCTAGGTGGTAGTCCGTATCTGATTTCTTGATCTCCCAGGGTGGAATCACTGGATTGTATTCACAACTGTTATTAATTGATGTAATTAATGTACCCAAATGGACAATTTCCTCCATAAACTTCCACCCTGTAGGGTATCTAGTGGTATTCATTGGATTTGCCTGAGTTGTTAGTTGGCATCTGGTAAAAGCTGTATGTGCTGGGTGAGAATTATCTAACATAATTCTGTTCATGTAATTTAGTCTTAACTCCTTTCTTCGCAATTCTAAGGGTAGAATTCCTAAAGCCACCCCTATAGTTCCCATTGATGTTGATCTGACTGTACCTGCTATTGTACATAAAGCCTGATGCTGAATTCTGTCTAATTTAATCTTGTTACTGTGTGCCGCAGAGTCATATATTATACTTCCATAATCTATTTTTCCTCTAATAAAAGATTTATAAAAAGTTAGCATTGTCTTAGTGCTTGCTCCCATCCATTACCTTTCAAAGAATGATAGGAAACTCTTTACAGAGCGATACAACAGAAAGCAATCTGATCATCAGAAGTGGTCCCCCTATCCGACAAGTTTTTCGGCCCAGTATACTCCTTTACACTCTAAAGGGGGCGGGCCCCACTTGGGTCATGACTCCCAAGCGTCTCAGCCTCCTGTTGTCTTGTATCGAAAATGAACCCATTTCACTTATGGTAGCAACTTTAAAATCCACACCTCCGCTAGCCGTGGAGGCAATTGTGAAAGTAACAAAGAGAAGACAAATTATTCAGTTCATTCCGTCGCACATCACAACTAAGGACACACACTGAGACACCTGCGCGAAGCCGACGAGGCCAGCCACTGCGCGCTAGCAACTGAAATTCTGTGCCTGAAACCTCTTATAATATACGCCGCCTGTTGCTCCTCAGTCACAGCCCTTTCACTAGTATACCAAAAAGCTCAACGTATTGTGGACTTAGAAATATTCCTGGTGTTTTCTGTACCGCAGCTTGTACTGTCACGATTTCCATTGTCCATTGCGGTTGTTCCACGGCCAGCCTGATGCCTTTTCGGCAGTTTCACTATGCTTCTTCATTGCCCTTGTTCTGGACTGTCCCCTCAGCCCCAACAGTTTCAATAAATCATACACTGATGCAGCCACGAGCCCTCTTGCGCCCACCTCAACAGCCATGGCCCTTGCAGTGAACCCATCGTGTCTCAGATCCGCGGCCAGATCATTATACTTGGCCGCTTTGAACGAATGTTGCTCGTCTAATCTGGATTCAAATATCTTAACAAGTTAGTCAATCCTCTGCAAGACTTCACTAGTTTATCTATGTGTTTATTCCAGTTTAGCTGTTGGTCCAATGTCATTCCTAGATATCGAGTGGTTTGCACTGTATTAATGTTTTGCCCTTGGATATTTATGTCTATAATTTTATTTTGCACAACCCTACCTTTACTGAAGATCATTCCCAATTTTTTATTTGTATTCAGCTGAAAACCCCATTTTGTCATCCATTTACATACTTTATTTATTTGCTTTTGTAGATCTTTATATAATTTTGGCAGATGTTTCCCAGTCCTCCATATACCAACATCATCTGCAAACTGTGACGATTTATTTGTTATATCATTAAATTCTTCACCTAAATCATTTACTATTATTGTAAAGATTGGAGATATTACGGATCCTTGGGGTATTCCATTGTGATGTTCATACAGTTCTGATCTATCATTGTTTACCTGAACAGCGAAATATCTATCTTGCAGAAAATTCTCTAAATAATTATATATTTCATGTTAAAGAGAGCACCCTCTCCAGCATTCATCATAAGCCCTAGCTATATCTAAAAATACTATCATTCACGACCTACATTTTCCCCTCGGACTTACCCTAAATCACACTCACAATCATAACACACACCCTCAACTCAGTTCACAACATCTATTCCGGTGACACTCTAGTTAAACACCGCAGCGTTTCAAAGTAATGAAAACATTGAGGTGCACAAAAAGAGGTGTAACACTTGGCTAAAGTTGAAATGTATACCGTTTTTTTTTTTTTTTTTTTTTAACCAGCGGCACTTGGGCTTTAGCCCTTCGGCCCAATGACTTGTCATTGCGAGGCTGGGGAACCATAGGACTTTCCTTCCAACCCAGTCAGGAGCTTCGCTCCTTCCCATCCACAGAGGGTTTATCTCAGGAGCCGTTCAGATTATTCAGGTCTAAATCCCGGTCGTTGACACTCCTTCAAGGGCCGACGCCCGGGCTTGAACCTTGAAAACCTGGTCGCCAGTACAACGCGATACTTTCTTGTAAACTTCGATACCGAGTACAAAGTAAACGATCTTCACAATAGAACTGGACGGCGCTCAGGTTGTAATGTACACATTGTGTTAACCCAATTGTGTGTTTTTTATTTGACCCATTTACCAAAATCGATATCCTACGGTTTTAAGAAATTTTAAATCGTTGTTTCTTACATTAAACCATTTCGCTGAACACTGAGGAGGTGCGGGCAGCGTAGGCGTAGCTGGCAGTTCTTTTCAGGACAAGTCCTATTTCAGGGTTTTATCATAATAGATGGTGTAGCCTAAGTTCTTTTAGCCTAGGCCTATAGACTTAGTGACTCTCAACCTTAATCGGGCTAGCAGTCCTTTTCAAGGCTATTTCAGCTAGCTGATGGATGCTAGTTAGTCATTTTCCAGGCTTATATTTCATCAACACAGCGCTTCAGTTAACAGAGTTCACTTATTTTTGAATGGCGAATAGTGCTCGGATATAACCAACGGACTTTAAGTCTAGGTTGAAAGTAACATTCCTCGCCTTTAGAAGTCAAAACCTAAAACAACAGATACACTATTTTAGTAAGTGCATGTGTTATACATAAAAACGTGAGAAATTTGCTATAAAACGTTATTTTGTGTGAAAAAGTAGGTCCTATCTGTCAAGTCCTGTGAAGTGTAAACCTGACTGAAAAAAACCTCAAAAAAAAAAAAAACTAAAATCGTGAACTTACACTTATATAATTGTAATAAAATGTTCAGAATATCAGTGCACATTTAGTTTGAAACTTATCTACACATTGTTATCACAGTCAGTTCAAGGATGCAATTTTATTATTTCTTTCTTCAAAACAACATATTTCTGTTAAAAAAAAACAGGCACCAAACATTGGTGCAGAATGTCTCTTCAGGTGATGTTTTAAATACAGGAGGTAAAAGGTAAAGGATACCGTTACACAGCCATTGAGACATACTAGGAATATAATGTAAGGTCCATATTTTCTTGACCATCGACAGACTAGGGGTGATGTGGCTAACAATGAGGCATACTAGGAATATAATGTAAGGCCCATATTTTCTTGACCATCGACAGACTAGGGGTGATGTGGCCAACAATGAGGCATACTAGGAATATGATGTAAGATCAACATTTTCTTGACCAGCATCATGCTGGCTGACAACCTTACCAGATTTGCTTTTCTACTCAATTCATGAGGTTGGGTCGACCTCAGAGCCATTTGTGGTCTAAATAATCTCACCTCAACTGGGGATTGAACCATGGACCACTGAGCTAGAAAGCCTGTGCACTAATCACTGCACTACCACAGCAGAAAAAATATGCAGTAGCCTAGATATAAAATATTATTTCAGTAGGTGCTTGTGGTATACATTAAAAATATAGGAAATTGAATTTTAAAAAATTGTGAAATGCTTGAAATGATTTTATTTGGTATAAAAATGTGTCTGTTATTCCTTGTGATTGTGTAGATGTGATAAAAAATAATTAAAAAAATAAAATTGTGTCTTTCTCTTAAATATTTCAGCTCTAGTTTAATCTATGGCAGTAATATGTTTAGAATGTCAATACACATTTAGTTTGAAACATATTGACATATTTGTCATTATCACTTCACATATATAATTTTTTAAAGAAAACCACATATTTTTTATACAAACGAGCATCTCAAATGAGTGCATTTTTTTCCTAAATGTTGTTTTAAAAACAAGCGGTAAAAATATAGGACCTACATTGAATCAGTAGTTGCATGTTCTATGAATGAAAATATGGGAAAAGGGCTAATAAATCTGGTTAAATGTTATTAAACTATTATTTTATGTGAAAAAGTGTCTGTGTCTTGTGAAGTGTAGACCTGGTAGAAAATAACAGTAAAAATAGATTAACTCTTTCTATCCAAGGCTGTTTTTAGGTTTTACTCAGGCAATTTTTTCAGACAGGTGACAAATACATTAATTGAGTAGGTACATGTGTTATACACAGACATGTGGGAAATTGACTGGAGAATCTTATGAACTGCTTCAAATAATTAATAGGTGTGTTTTGTGAAGTGTAGACTTGTTTAAAAAAAAGTGTTAATAAAATAAAATGTTATACTTAATTGTATATTTCAGCTCCCAATTAATGTATAGCAATAAAATATTAAGAATATCAGCGCACATTTAGTTTGAAACACATCTAGAAACATTTATCACTAATCACTTCACAGAAGTAAATTTTATGATTTTTTTCTCTCGAAACCACATATGTTTGTCAAAACAACCTCTCAAAATAAGTGCAATTTTTCTCTTCAGGTTATGTTTTAAAGACAAGCAGTAGGTAATATTATTTAACTATGTGCTTAGGTTATACTTAAAAATGTGGGAAATTGACTGACAAATCTTTTGAAGTGCTTTAAATCATTATTTGATGTAAAAAGTGTCTGCTATGTCTTGTGAAGTGTACACCTCTTTGAAAAAACTGTTTAACAAATTAAATAACATTGTATACTGAAACTTAAATATTTTAGTTCACAATTAATGTATGGCAATAAAATGTTAAGAATATCAGTGCACATTTAGTTTGAAACATATGTAGAACATTTTATCACTATCACTTCACAGATATAATTTTTATAATTTCTTTCTCAAAACCACATATGTTTGTAGAAACAACCACTCAAAATGTGTGCAATTTTTCTCTTCAGGTTATATTTTAAAAACAGGCAGTAGATAAGATACTCATATTATTTAACTAGTTTATTTTATACATAAATGTGGAAAACTGACTGAAGAATCTTGTGTAATGCTGTAAATAATTATTTGATGTAGAAAAAGTGTAGACCTGATCAAAAATAACTGGTAAAAAAGACAAATAAAACTGTGTACTTACATATTTCAGCTCCAGTTTAATCCATAGCAGAAAAATATCAGAATATCAGTGCACATCCATTTTGAAACACAACACATTTTTACCACAATCACTTCAAATATATAATTTATATGATTTTTCTCCTACACCACATATTTCTGTAAAAACCAAACATGAAACAACTGTAGCTAATATTATTTGCACTGACCAAATTCTATTTTACATTTCCCAGAAGAATTTGCCACTATTCACATGCTTTTATGGTAGTCATAAAAACATTGTGGGTGTAGATGTGGCTGGTTTGAACATCCAGTGAAATAATAATGTGAGTGCTGATGATGAGCAGGTGTGCTGCAGTGGACACAGTTCCTATCTCTTTTTGCATAACATACAAGATGCCTTGTGTCACACTGGTACTCTGAAGTTGAGGCAGCTTGAGATCTAACAGTATTAGTAGCTGCATTTTCTTACTTACTTACTTAGTCATTCCCCTTCTACGGTGAGGTGTAGAGGTTTGGAAGAGAGAGCACCAGACTATCCTATCAGCTGTCTTCCTCCTGGCCGGGTTCCATTCTAGTCCTCGGTCCTTCAAAGATTGTCTGATGTTGTCCTCCCAGCAGACTCTGGGTCATCCTGGGGGTCTGGATCCATGGCTCTTTGTTTCCCATGCTTGTCGTGGTAGCCGATCTTCTCCCATTCTGCAGACATGGCCAAACCATCTTAGTTGGGACTGTTCTACTTGGGTCTGCAGGGGATGGGATTTTAGGCCTTGGCGTATCGTCTGGTTGCAGACCATGTCTCTTCTTGTTACTTCAACCACCTTCCTCAGATACCTCATTTCTGAGGTTTGGATCTGGCTTTTATGGGTTGTAGTCATTGCCCATGACTCGCATCCATATGTCAAGACTGGGACATAGGTGGAGCAGTATACAGCCATCTTCATTTTCTTACCAACCTCTCTCTTGTGAGGAATCCTCGATTTATGGCCTGAAAAAGTCCCCCAGCTGCTGCTTTTTGAGTGGCCAACTCTTCTTTGATGCCTCCCTTTCGGTCTATAATAGCTCTGAGATATTTAAAGTGGTAAACCTGTTCTCCCAGTTTAATCTGATGTCTTCTTTCTTCTCGTGATATAACCATGGATTTTGTTTTAGAGCTGCCCATGATGATCCCTCTTTTCTCCAGCTCTTCCTTCCAGACTTGCAGGTTGGATTGGAGATGTGCCTCTGATTTAGCAATCAGCGCAACATCATCAGCAAATGCCAGCTCTGAAATACATACCTGTCTCATCTTCCAGTACCCCACTGAATACTTTCTTGTTCTCTCCTTACGTGCCTTGATAACATTGTCCATGAGGAGTATGAAAAGATAAGGTGACAGGATATCACCTTGTCTTACACCATTAGTGGTCCTGAACTCTTCTGACTTATGGTTTGCTGTCCTCACATAATTTCTGCAAGACTTTTAGAAGCTATGTATAGCATGAATCATAGGTGCTGGAATGTTCTTCCTTGCCAAACAGTCCCAAAGTTTGCTCCAGGGGACCCTGTCAAATGCCTTTTCCAGATCTATGAAACAAAGATGGATCTCACTCTTATACTCAAGGGCCTTTTCACTTAGCTGACTGAGTGTGAAGAGTAGGTCTTGAGTACTTCGGTTTGCTCGGAATCCGCACTGGACCTCATCCAATTGTGGCTCAGCTTGGCGTCGGAGTCTCTGCTCTAGGATTCTAGAGTAGATTTTACCAGGGACACTGAGAAGTGATATGCCTCTATGGTTTCCACATTGTCGATTGTCACCCTTTTTGAAAATTGGTGTTATGATGGCAATCTCCCAATCCTTTGGTATGGTCTTGTTGCACCATGCTGCCTGTAGGACCCTTAAGAGTAATAGGTTGCCTGATGCTCCCATGTACTTAACCATTTCTGGTGTTATACCATCATGCCCTGCTGCTTTGCCCATCTTGATTTTGTCCAGTGCTGCCTTCAGTTTTTCCATCTTTATGTCATCTTCTTCACCATTTGTTTCCTCTTCTGTGCTAGGGGTTATCATTTCTGATGCTTGACCTTGCTCACCATCAAGGAGTTCTGAGAAATATTCTTTCCATCTTTCCATTACTTCCTTCGGGGCAGTAAGCAATTTGCCTTGCTTTATAAATTTTAAAGGGCATTGTTTTTCCTTCTTCATGTTCTTTAGAACAATTTCTGGTTTTCTTGCGCATCTTTTTCTAGCTTTTCTCCAAATTCTTCCCAGGACTTCTGTTTTGCAGCTAGCACTTTGTTCTTTGCTTCTGTTCTGAGTGTCACATATTCTCTATATTTTTCCATTTGTCCTATTGTGTTTTTAGCTCCTAAGTATTGTTTCCATGCCATTTTCTTCTCTCTTATTTTCTCTTTGACTTCCTCTGTCCACTAAGGTGTCCTCTTTCTCTTGTTCCCAAGTCGGACTTTACCACATGCTTCTGCAGCAGCTGTCTTTATGATGTCCTTGAATTTAAGCCACAGGGTTTCCAAGTCATCAGGTAGTTCCTCTGTGTTTCTCACCGCTGGAGCAATAAGCCCCTGATATCTGGTCTTAATTTCTGGCTCTCTCAGCTTGTAGGTCTTAATGCTCATTTCTTCCGTTCGTTTACTTGGTTTCTTGTGTGATGCTTGGCAGTTCCTAGGCTGAGCAACTCTTTCAGTTGTTCTTTTGATTGTAAGCAGGTAGTGATCACTTCCAATCTCTGGCCCCCTCCAGACTCTAGCATCCCGGACATATTTGAATGAGCTCCTAGTAACAACGGCATAGTTGATCACTGACTTCTCATTCTTTGTTGGTTCACACCTAGTGTATGCATGTATGCGCGCTTTTGGGGGAACTTTGTGTTGGTAATGATCAGATTCTGCTCACTGCAGAATGTAAGGAGTTGCTTTCCATTTTCATTAAGAGTATCTTCTCCATATCTTCTGATAGCTCAACCCCATCTAGCATGGTCATTTCCAACTCTGGCATTGAAATCTCCGAGCATGATAATTTCATCCAGGCAGTCATCCACTGTCCTTTGAAGCAGCTCGAAGAATTCCTCCTTGACCTCTGCCCTTTCATCCTCATTTGGCCATACACTATGACCAGGTTGACAATGGTTTCTCCTTCTTTTAGTTTTACAGCCATAATGTGCTCCAAGACAATGTTCCATCCCTTGATACTATCTTTCTGGTTTTTCACCACAACGCAACCCACACCCCCTTTAGCTCCTCTTTCAGATGTGGGTACACCACTGTAGAGCAGCATGTTTCCATCGAGATCCATGACTCCTTGTCCCTTTTTCTTTGTTTCGGTACTAGCCAGGATTTCTAGTTTTGCTTTCCTCATCTCTTCCACCAGCTCCTCTTCCTTCCCATTTATACTTCTTGTGTTCCAAGTTCCATAAGTCATAGTCCGTTCCAGTTCATCACCTTTAGAATCAGTCCGGTTTTCTCTCTTGTATTTCGTGTAATCATGTTTTAAAGCAAACAGGTGATTGGCCTGTTGTGCCTTTGCATGGTGGAGGGGCTGCCTCCATGCAGACCGCCCTCCTTCTTTTTCAGTCGGGCTTGGGACCGGCCTAGGTGGAGTTAGCTGCATTTTCTTGGACACTAAATGGGCTCAAAACAGCAAAAGCTTCCATTGGTGAAGCAGATTTCTTTTGAACTGCAACAGTGATTGCTTTTCACCTCTATGAAAACAGTATAAAACTGAAGCATTCACCTACACTATTTCAAGAAGCCAGAAGAAATTTTATTTCCACCATTTAATGGATTTTCTGTTATGCACACCATAATCATCTTTTTGATCCAGGAGATCACACCCATTCATTTAATTGTTGTATTCATCTATCGTTTTTGGTTTAACAATGTGCTTCCATGTAGTTATGGTCTCCACTTTGGCCTGAGAAGATACAAGGAAAACTGATTTCTTGGCCTTTTGTCTCTCAATGCTGTACACAACACTGTGCTTGTTTGTGTCAAAAACCATCTGTATTCCAGATAACTAAGACGCAGAGTCTTCAGCTGTAATGGAAAATTTCTCTGGATAATGTTCAAAGTTCCAGTGTAGTATTGCTTCTTCTCCAGTAAGAAGTCAGTGAGTTCCCTTGTGGTGTAATACCTGTCAGCAAATAAATGGTGGCCTGTACCCAAAGGCTGTATTAGGGTCTGAAAACTCTTGACAGCTTGCCCACTGTTTGCATCTACTTCAGGATCATATGAAGTATCATAACCAAAATATGGAACATGTTCACCACATATCCAGTTGCTGAATCACAAAAACCAAAGACTGTTATGTGATATTTGCTTGGTTTACTTGGATTATACTGCTTATATTGTCATCTGCCTTTATACCCTATAACCATTTCATCCAAACTGAAATTTTGGAATGGGTAAAATGCACTCTGACATTTTTTGAACAACATGTTCATAAAAGGTTCAATCTTTTCTTTTCCTTGTGAATTGTTATCAGAGACATGAAGCATTGTATGATATAATGCTTCAAATCTACTTCATGAAAACATCTGATAAAACCAAGGAGTATACAATTCTGCAGATGTAGACCAGTAGTCACGAATGAATGGTCTTTTCTGAATCCCAATATTTATTAGGACAGCAATAAACGTATCAAGTTCTAGGCGTGTGACTTCGGTCCACCGAGAATACATTGAATATTGTTTTGCAGGGTTATTTTGAATACATGTGAGTCTGGCAATGGCACATAAATTCTTTAACCTCATGTGAAAACAAAACATTGAAACATTTTAATGGGGTTGACAGGTCAAGCCCCTCAGTCACACCTGGTGTTCTCTTTGGACAAAATCAAGATGCATTTTGTGTCATGCCCTCATTATATTCTAACCACTCTAGGACATCTTGCGAGGATGCACCTGCCTCTAGACTGATAGTTTAGCTCTGTTTATACTAGCCCTACCTGATGCCTGTTCAATCAGCTGATAGGCACCGCTGTCAGAATAATCACTTTCATGAAAAGTTTTATCAAGTGCAGGTACATGCACAAGTGGGAAGAAGAGCATCCAGGCCACACAAAAAATGATCCATATTACCAGCACAGCAGAAGGGAACAAGTGGTAATGTTCAGACTTTGCACAGGTCATAACAGATTGAGATACCATCTATTCAACAAATTAAAGATAGGAACTACTGATGAGTGTGACTGGCACCGATAAAATGACTGCCGAACATCTGCTTCAAAGGTGCCTAACATATGAGGAACAGAGAAAACGCATATGCCCATCACCAGTACCATTCCTGGAGAAAATCTACGGAGATATCAACAGCCTCAGGCTGACCACTGCTTTCTTTGAACTTATTCAAGTTGACATCTGAGGGTGAACGAAGGAGAAGACTTTCATGAATATTCTGACACAAAGTCTTTACAATGTCTTCATCTGAATCACTAAAACTCACTTCTAAATCACTGTCACTAGAATTATCTTCTGTCCACTGAGAAATAAGCACTCGTGCTTGATCAGCTGATAACCGGTGTTTAGAAGAATCTTGCTCCATTTTTTTTAAAACAAATTATTAGCAACGTTAGCAATGGATATAAAGCACACAATTGTAACTTCACAAATTTTTTTTTCACTCACAAACTTTCACACACATGTGCCAGATGTAATGAAATGATTAAAACCAGCTTGTTGCTAGATATTTTATAATTATCCGTTCAAATTTGACATATATCACACTGACACTTGGTTCGCCCTGGGTATAACGAAAGGCCTATCTTGCGCGCCATACGTCCGTTTGGGCAGAATGAGTTAAGTAAATGTGCATCCATTTTAAAACACATCAACCCTTTCTTGTCACAATCACTTCACAGATATAATTTTTATGATTCTTTTTTTCAAAACCAACTATTTCTGTAAAAGCTAAAGATGAAATTAATAAAACTAATATTATTTACATATACCAAATTCTATTTTATGTTTTCCAGAAGAATGTTGCTACTAATCATATGCTTTCATAGTAGTCATAAATACTTGAGGTCCAACAATATCAGTAGCTACATTTTCTTGAATACTTAGTGTACTCAGAACAGCAGAAGCTTCAGTTAATTGGTGAAGCAGATACCATCACCAACCAAGATCTGCTTACTCGGAGCAAGCAAGAGGACATGCACACCATCATAGCTGGCAGATGCTCGAACTGGGTTCGCCATGTCCTCAGAAGAGACCCCGATGCCATCACAAGAACAGCTATGCTATGGATCCCTGAAGGAAAACGAAAGAGAGGCTGACCAAAAACAACTTGGCGGAGGACTGTGGAGGCTGAGATGCAAAGAATGAACCAGAGTTGGGGCACTGTACGAAGGATGGCCGCCGACCGAGCAAAGTGGAATCAATTTGTTGTTGCCCTACAAGATGCCACCAGGCGTAATGGCCACTGACTACTTTGACGGTCGGCAGCTAAGGATCAAAGAAGAAGAAGATTTCTCTTTAACTGCGGCAAAGTCTTCATCTGAATAACTAACAGAAAAACTACTGTCACTATAATTCTCTAATTCACTGAGAAATAAGCAGCCATTCTTGATCAGCTTATAGCCAGTGTTAAGAAGAGGAATCTATTGCCATTGCTCATAAACAAATGATTAGCAGCACTAGTAACGGATTTAAAAAAGTATAAAATTTCATCTTCATAAAATATTTTTCCCCCATTCTAAAATGTTCACACACTTGTACCAATGTATCGAAACAATTTAAACCAGCTCACTGTCAGGTATTTTTACATTTTCATTTCAAATTCAGACATATGTTACACTGGTGCAAGATATGGCTTGCAGATAATTGTAAAAGGCAAAGTGGTGTGTATTACTACTTGTGAGTTAGAGTGAGTTAAAGGTGTTTGACAAAACTTGAAACTGACTTGTGATAAGGTTAAGTCTAACTATAATGTAAATACCAACAGCCAATCTGGGCAATATAAGAGATGCAGTCTCCTTATCCAGATTTCTATCTTTTTTTTAAATGTATGAATAAAAATACTCAGTTTAACCTCAGTTATAATTATGATATAGGCCCTATGGTGTCTTTAAGTCCAGATAATTTCTTTAGTTTCCAAAACCTGATGTGGCTTCACTTTTCCTGCCCAATAGCTGTAAATAATGTCAATTTAAATTTCTTTGCATGTGTGTGTTTTACCATTTCCTAAAAGTTGTATGTTCATACCTGTCACAGTGTAACAAAACAAAAAATAAACAGGGATGCGAAGGAAGTAGAGTAATGTGAAGGCTTGAAGTGTTTGAACTGATATTTTTATGTGATTTTAATTTGTCATCAACAATATATAGCACTTGTACCTCACAAGATCTTTATTTTCCCCTGCCATGCCTCACTAATCATTATATATTTGTTTTTGTTCTTGCTATAATCTTTTATTAGTTGATTAATTTCCAGCTCTACTTTTCCATTACCTCAAGCTCTGCACTCCCTACCAAACTTGTTGATGACTTGCTGATATTTTAATAAGTTCTCACCTTACTTACTTCACTCTTCCCCCTTGAACATATGTTTAACTGTGATCACCTGCCCTATTGTTCCCTCTGCCATTCATGATATCCCTCTTTATTCATACTCCTTTTATGCCAGCTATGTTCCCATGCAGGAGGTGTCTTCTGTCTGTGGTTATCAGCATATAGGCTTTTTGTCATGACCATCACATATCTGGATCTAATCAATACCAATCCAAGCATGTATTTCAAAGTCACAGTTGGTTTATCTCATGCACAGCCCATGATGATAAGCATCCCTTCATTTTGATTGTGTTCCCAGCCATTTCAATCAATCAATCAATACCCTTTAGCTTCACGAGGAGCATTGGCCTTCAACAAACACATGCCAAGTCTTCCTGTCCTGTGCCATCTGCTCAAGTTCTTTCCATGTTTTCCTAATCATTTTCACCTCTGTATCCAGTTCTCTTCTCCATGTATTTTTTGGTCTACCTCTACCTCTATTTCCCTGTGGATTCCAGAGCAAGAACTGCCTTGTAATGCTATCAACAGGTTTCCTCAATGTGTGTCCTATCCATTGCCAGCATCTTATTCTCAACTCTTGGTCCACTTGTTCTTATCATCAATTCCACATTTGTGACTTTGTCATACCATTTCAGTCCTTCTATTCTATGCAAGCACCCGTTTATAAATGTCTGTAGCTTTTTGGTTGTTGTTTTTGTTGTTCTCCATGTCTCAGAGCCATACAATAGGACTGACTTGACATTTTAGCCATTTACATTGTAATATTGACAGCATGAGTATTCCCAGCTCATATTCGATTACTGACATGACTAGCTAATGATATAGGAGAAACAATAGTCTCTGCTCCAAGAGCATAGCAGTCTTTGTTTGTAAAGCTGCCAGACCTCACCAGCACTTTTGTATGATACGCTCAACATGGTACTTGTAAGATGGCCTATATTTGTTCTATAATTATTAAATGATTCTACAATAAAAGGGAGGGAAAGATGACATTAATCAGCAAAATTGTCATGTTTAAAGGCTTAAAGACAAAAAAAATATGCTACAATTGTTGTTGATTTATTCCTGTGACAACACACCCCCTAGATTACATTTATTCCTGTGAGAACACACCCTCTATTTTACATTTATTCCTGTGAGAACACATCCCCTAAATTTATTCCTGTGAGAACACACCTCCTACTTTACATTTATTCCTTTGAGAACACACCCCTACTTTACATTTATTCCTGTGAGAACACACACCCTACATGTATTCCTGTGAGAACACACCCCCTACTTTACATTAATTTCTGTGAGAACACACCCTCTACTTTACATTTATTCCTGTGAAAACACACCCACTACTTTATATTTATTCCTGTGAAAACACTAGTTCTCTAGAACACAATTATGTGAGGTCCTCATTAGTACTTCTCTAACATGAAATGTGACTACACTGTACCTCACAAGGAGATTAAAAAGTAAGGAACAGAAGAGATCTATTGCTGACACAATAAAATAAATTTGCTAAATGGGAACATTTATATCAAATTACCTTCATTTATTTCATCATACTCTGATAGAATTAACTAAAATGTAGAAATTTCTGGAAAAATGTGTAATTTGTCTATTACACTGACAAACAACATTTTTCTTTCTTATATAAGAATAAGTGTTCTTAGGTCAGTTTCTTGCGCTGATTTCAAATCTGAAATCCGTTTATCTCTATCATGTCGGGTTCTTAAGATATTTGTGAATAAATATATTTTTGGGCAACCGTTATTTGCTCCGTTTCATTTTTACTATATAACTTATTAAAAATTAATAAAATGCAAAATAATTGTACTTTTTATACTGCTAAAAGATGCATGACATATGTTACGCTATTTTTCAAATAGTTACTGTATTTTGAAATAATTCTGAGCGAAATATGGCTTCGAGAAGTTGTAGAAATTCGGCTGATCTGTTCTGTTACGTGTGCGGATATTTTACCGATCGTGTTCACCAGAAAAACTTTACACCATTACTAAAGAAAGCATATGAACTTTATTTCGATTCGAAAGTTGATGACGCAAATAAATCTTGGAAGCCAAATGCAGTTTGTTCGACTTGTGCAAATACATTGGCAGGTTGGTTACGAAAATCGCCGAAGCATAAGTCGATGCCTTTTGGAGTGCCAGTAATATGGCGTGAACCGATAAATCACGCTACTGATTGTTACTTCTGCTTGACAAATATCCATAGTTTTACTTTTAAAACTAGAAAGTCTGTGGTTTATCAAAATATTGAATCGGTTTCGAAACCATTGCCTCATGATCCAATCATGTGTCCGATCCCAGTTCTACCAGAACAATATCCGTTGGACATGAATGAACCATCAGAAAGTGATAGTTTACCTGCTTTAGAAACTAATTCTGACTCGGATTATATACCAGTGAATGATGGTGTTCACTTAATTAACCATTCAGAACTTTCAGATCTAATATGTGATCTCACTCTTATTAAAGGACAAGCGGAATTACTCGGTTCGCGACTCAAAGAATGGAATCTTTTAGCGCCCAATACTCCTATTTCTAAATTTCGTCATAGACACAGAGAACTTGTTCAATACTTTGAGATGGATGATGACATTTGCTATTGCAAAGATGTAAACGGTCTAATGGTGCACCTCGGTCATGAGCACATAGTCAACGAATGGCGACTTTTCATCGACTCTTCCAAGACTAGTCTAAAAGCCGTGTTATTGCATAACGGAAATTTATTTTCATCAATTCCAGTCGCCTACTCTGTTCATATGAAAGAAACTTATGACAATATGGCTATACTTTCGGCAAAAATAAAGTACAATGACTAACAATGGCGGATTTGTGGAGACCTAAAGGTCACTGCAATTCTCACGGGCATGAAGACTGGGTATACTAAATTTTGTTGCTTCCTACGTGAATGGAACAGCCGCAACAGACAGGAACATTATGCAAGAAAGGTATGGCCTATCAGGGATCGTATGCAGCTCGGGCATACAAATATAATACACGAGCCATTAGTTAACAAAGACAGCATCATTTACCACCGTTACATATAAAGTTGGGGCTCATGAAGAATTTTGAAAAAGCGTTAGATAAAACGAGCCAAGCTTTCACTTATCTTCGAGAAAAGTTTCCCCAAGTTAGCGATGCAAAGATAAAGGAAGGTATCTTTGTAGGACCTCAGATTAGGAAAGTTATTGCAGACAAACAATTCGAGAACTTGTTACATGATAGTGAACTTCGCGCGTGGATGGCATTCAAATCGATCGTCGATAACTTTCTGGGAAATCACAAATCTGTCGACTATGTGCATATTGTTAAGCAGTGCATAGATGCATACAGAATTATGGGCTGTAACATGTCCCTCAAAATCCATTTGCTCGATTCGCATCTTGACTTTTTCCCTGACAACCTTGGCGAAGTCAGCGATGAACATGGAGAACGATTCCATCAAGATATCGCCGTAATGGAGTCACGTTATCAAGGACGGTGGAGTGTGACCATGCTTGCTGATTATTGTTGGATGCTTCATCGCGATGTACCACATGCCATTCACCGACGAAAGTCGACTGCAAAGAAATTCAAGCCTACATAACTGTTATACTTCTTGTACGAATGATGTAATACTGTATGCGTTGTTAAAAAACTTCAATTGCGTATTTCTAGAGATCCCGACCTGATAGAGAAAAACGGTTTGCAGATTTAAAAACAGCGCATTAAAATTGACAAGAAAAACATAGAAATGTTAGAGAAAGAAAAAAAAATTTTTTTTTGTTAGCCAGTGTTATCTGATGTCAAGAACAGCACTTAACCAAAAAAAAAAAAACTTTTGCAAACATTCCCAAATGTTTATATTATATGAAACTTAGTTTCTAGCTATCAAATGGAAAAAGTTACATTTTCCAAACATGATCTTACACACATTTAGTATACATTTGAAAATCTCTGAATCACTCAAATAAATCAGTATGGCACAAACTGCCTAAAATGCCATCACAGACACACTATCATCAAACATGTATAACACTCTTTTTTAATCTGCTAAAACCTACTTATGCAGCTACTTATTGTCATAGCTGATGTTTGTTACCAGTACATGTTGTTTATAATTCTCAGGTCCTTACCATCGATGTTGATGCTTTCTAGCATTTTGTATAATGTTCTCATGTTTTACTGCCTCAAATGCCTCTTAGTGTAGTGTATAAAGCACAAGTATAGATAGATTATAGGTAGAAGGTACAATTTTTAAAAATAATCGTATACACATATTGCATGCACTTGACAGCTCTGAATCATTCAGAAGAAAATCAGTATAGCAAAGACTTGAATGTGACATTGGACATACTGCCATTTAACATGTATTACTCTTCCTTATATTTTCAGGTTATGTTTTTCACCATTATTTTAAAACAAAAAATTTGAGTGAGATTTCTTGTGATATTAAAATCTCAAATAACTAGCATGTAACAAATTGTCTAAGATTTTGTTACCTATAATTCATTTTCCTTTTCAGATAACAAAAAAATATGGAACAGAAGATCCCATTCCTGGATCGAAATATAAAACAGGACATCAGTACAGATTTTAAAGTGAATATTCTTTTTAATTCTTGATAACAAATTTTTATACAGCCAAAGTGAGTTAAACTGAGAAATCTGTTAAAATATTGTCCATTTAAATATTTTGTTACTTATTGCTAGGTTCTTTGTGTTTTTTTTTTAAATAACAGTGTAGTATATGTATATGTAATATAACATCTTCATCAGGGACAGGGGCATAAACAGTTGAGAATAGAAAGTAATTTAAATACATAAACATGTATCATGTAGTTGTCAAACTGGGGAAATGTTTAAGACTGAAGTGGTTTGTTTCAAACTTGAATATGTTCAAAATTTTGTTTTCAGGGACAAACAGTGAAGATAGTTGTCAAACTGGGGCAATGTTTAAGACTGAAGTGGTTTGTTTCAAACTTGAATATGTTCAAAATTTTGTTTTCAGGGACAAACAGTGAAGATAGTTGTCAAACTGGGGCAATGTTTAAGACTGAAGTGGTTTGTTTCAAACTTGAATATTTTCAATATTCGGTTTTCAGGGACACACAGTGAAGATAGTTGTCAAACTGGGGAAATGTTTCAGACTGAAGTGGTTTCAAATTTGAATACGTTCAATATTTTATTTTCAGGGACACACAGTGAAGATAGTTGTCAAACTGGGGAAATGTTTAAGACTGAATTTGTTTCAAACTTGAAAATGTTCAATATTTTGTTTTCAGGGACACACTGTGAAGATAGAAAGTGAAGGTGAGGAAGATGGTCATGTTCCTGCAGGGAGAGAGAGTATGAGGAGCAGTTCCACATCTGTATATCCTGCTGGGGACAATTTACTCAGTAATGCTTTTACAACTTTTTAACATAAATGTAACCTGTGCTCAATATGTTACCACTTTCAACAAATATGTAACATAATAAGTGTAATTTATACACCTCCACCACAAACATCATAATTTGTTTGTGTTTTTACCCTATATGCACACATGTGTGTGGGTTGTTTTTTTTCCAAAAAATTTTTTTTTTTTTTGGCTACCTTTAGTCCAGACAGAAAATCCCTTGCAGCAAATTTTACATGTTTAGGGCAGTGGCGTACCGTGGATTCTTAGTGCCAGGGGACGAGCAAGGAGAAAATGCATTCGCAGTAACCACCAGATAAAATTCACGTTCATTTTGTAGACAGATCAAAAGACAGTTTAAAGGACTATATCAAGCACTGTCGTGACTTTTAAATTCTATTAAGAACACACAGATGAATTTAAGAATTAGGTAAACACAAAAGAAAAGACATAAACTGCGCCTTCTAATGATGATTACTTGGTGTAAAGGTATATAGAGGAGCAGATATAGTATCAGATCACCATCTTCTGTTGCTTCATCCTTTGTTCAAAAAACAAAAATAAAACTCAACAAATTGTGTATAATGTAGAATATCTTAGAAATAAAGAAATAAGAGACAAAGTTTCAATCGCACGTGTCCAACACATACCAATTACTCCAAAAACTGGATGATGAAGCAGATACAGAAGACCACTGGCAACAAGTAAAAAATATATGAACTGAGACATGTGGAGAGGTACTGGGATAAAGTGAACATCAGCACAAACCATGGATAACAACAGAAACTATGGATAACAGCAGAAACCATAGACAAGATAGAAGAAAGGAAAAACAAGAAAGCGGATAAATCCAGAAGCTCCAAAGCCAAGGCTCATGAAGTGTACCTAGAAGAAAACAAAGAAGTAAGAAGAAGCATCAAAAGAGACAAGAGGAAGTATATTGAAGACTTGGCAAGGGAAACAGGAAGCTGTAGCCAATGGAAATCCGAGGAACCTGTACAACAACACAATAAAGCTAAGAGGGAGATATAAGCAAGCAAATAGCCTCATCAAAGATAAGAATTGCCCGAACGACACAGAGTGCTTTGTTCATGTCAGAAGCAGCTTGCAGCATAGGGGAACGTACCGCCAAGAGAAGAAATACCAGCAGAATGGAAGGAAGGTTATCTAGTAAAGTTACCTAAGAAAGGAAATTTACAAGAATGCACACATTATAGAGGAATAATGTTATTGTCAGTGCCAGGAAAAATACTTACTTAGTCATCCCTCTTCTACAATGAGGTGTAGAGGTTTGGTGGAGGGAGCACCATACTATCATATCTGCTGTCTTCCTTATTGCCTGGTTCCAATCTAGTCCTTGGTTCTTCAGAGATTGTCTAATGTTGTCTTCCCAGTGGATGCTGGGTGATCCTGGAGGTCTGAATCTCAATTTCTCATAATTGCCATGATAGCTTATCATCTTCCATTCTGCAGACATGTCCAGACCATTGTAGTTGGGACTGTTCTACTTTAGTCTGCAGTGGCTGGATTTTGAGGCTTTGCCATATCGTCTGGTTGCTTACCATATTTATTCTTGTTACTTCAACCACCTTCCTCAGATACCTCATTTCTGAGGTTTGGATCTGGCTTTTGTGGGTTGTAGTCATTGCCCATGACTTGCATACATATGTCAAGACTGAAATATAGGTGGAGCGGTATACAGCTATCTCAGTTTTCTTGCTAACTTTGAAAAATCTTTGATTTATGGCCTGAAAAAGTCTCCCAGCAGCTGCTCTTTGGGTAGCAAACTCTTCTTTGATGCCTCCCTTCCAGTCTGTAATAACTGCGAGGTATTTAAACTGGTGTACTCACTCCAGGACCTATTCTCCCAGCTTAATCTGATGTCTTCTTTCCTCTTGTGATATCACAAATTGGTTTTTGTTTTGGAGCTGCTGATAACCATCCCTCTCTTCTCTAGCTCTTCCTTCCTGACTTGCAAGTTGGACTGAAGATGTGATCTGATTTAGCAATCAGGGCAACATTGTGGGCAAATGCCATCTCTAAAATAAGACCAGTCTCATCTTCCAGTACTTTTTGGTCAGGAAAAGTTTTAAACAGAAGCATCCTTGGGAGATTAAAAGAGATCATAGACAAACAATTGAGAGATGATCAAGTAGGTTTTTGGCAGAACAGATCCTGTACAGACCTGAGTTCTTCATGAAGGACAACTTACAGAACCATTTTTGATTAGAACAGGAGTGCAACAGGGATGCCTCTTGCCTCTATTTCTGTACTTACTAGCAATAAATGAGGTTATAAAAACATCGACATCACACAGCAAAAATGCAGTCCAGTGTAATCTGACTTAAACAGATCTAGATTTTGCAGATGTCTCATAACCATATTCAGTTTCAAGATAAAGTGATAATACTCAATAAGGATTCACAAATTGGTCTGAAAATACACTTTGGAAAAAGACAAAGATAATGAGAATAAATGCAAGAAATGATAACAAGGTTGAACATGAAGAAACACCACTGAAAGATGGTAGAATCATACACATATCTTGGCAGCAATACAGACAAAGTTAGAGGGACAGACAAAAATATCAAAATAAGAATACTAAAAGTAAGAAGAGCTGTCATTGCATTTGGAGACATATGGACGTCAAAGGAAATCAAGTCTGACATGAAAATAAGAATCTTCAACTCAAATGTCAAGTCAGGCCTATTGTATGGCTCTGTCAAGTCAGCCCTATTGTATGGCTCTGAAAGATAAAGAACAGTAAGATTAGTTAAGACGAATCAGCTTTTTTCGATTTTTTTTCAAACCCATCCCTTAAGAAAAGTTACAGACTTTGGTAAATGGATGCTTGCATAGAATATAAGGTTTGAAATTGTATTACAAAGTCACAAATGGGGAACTGGTGACAAGAACCAGGCACGTGCCAGTAGAACAGGATATGAGAAAAAGATGCTGGTGATGGATACAACACACATTGAGGAAACCTATTGATAGCACTACAAGGGAGTCCTTGTTCTGAAATTCCCATAGAAAGAGTTGCAGAGGTAGACTAAAAAACGTGTGGAGAAGAGAACTGGATGAAACTGATGAAGAAAAAATGGAAAGAACTTGAACACTTGACAGGAGGATTTAGCATATGTTTATTGAAGGCCTATGTGACAGGAGGACTTGACATGTGCTTGTTGAAGGCCAATGCTCCTATTCTTAACATTGGCATTGGCTGCAAAAGACTGACAAGATCAGCAAGCCTTGTTCATCAACAGCAACAACCTCTTGTTAAGAAGTATTTTTACTGAGTTTACACAACTATAGATTATATAAATTTTTTCAAACATTCTGTACTTTATAATAACTGCTTGTCAAACTACATTAAAGAATCGGTCAGAATGTATGTCATAGGTAAAATGTATCATGTACTGTAATCAAAATCCAGATTCTGATGAATGTATGCAGGAATGTAATGGAAGCTTCCAGAGTCATGATGCTAATACTGAGGTGGGATGTTGTATGGACCATTGATTAGACCAACTATACCAGCCTGTTAATTAGCCTTTTATGTTGTTTGTAACTTTGTTTAAACAAACTATATTAGCCAGTTAATTAGCCTTAGATGTTGTATGTACCATTGTTTAGACAGACTATATCAGAGAGATAATTAGCCTTGAATGTTTTATGTACCATTGTTTAGACAAATTATATCAGACAGTTAATTAGCTTTATATGTTGTATGCACCGTTGTTTAGACAAATTATGTCAGACAGTTAATTACCCTCTTATGGTGTATTTACTATTGCTTAGACAAACTGTCAGACAGTTAATTAATCTTATAAAATATATGTACCACTGTTTAGACAAACTATATCAGATTGTTAACTAACCTTATGTGTTGTATGTACCATTGTTTAGACAAACAATATCAGACAGTTAATTAACCTTATATTTTGTATGTACCATTGTTTAGACAAACATTATCATACAGTTAATTAACCTTATATGTTGTATGTACCATTGTTTAGACAAACATTATCATACAGTTTATTAACCTTATATGTTGTATGTAACATTGTTTAGACAAACATTATCATACAGTTTATTAACCTTGTATGTTGTATGTAACATTGTTTAGACAAACTATATCAAACAGGTCAAAAACCTTATGTCACCATTGTCCTGGTCATCCCTTATGGAGAATGAAATCACTATTACAGGAAGCTTACACTAAACATTCACAAGCTCTTACTGTGATGGTATCTGTAGCTATTTGTTTGACACAATGATGTTGCTAGCTTCATGGTCAACCATATAAAAGTGCCTTGTACAACATCCTGAGGGAGCAATATTTCTTTGTCTCATCAGAGATCCCAGAAACTACAAGAGGTTTTATAATAGTGCATTGTACAACATCCTAAGGGAGAAATATTTCTTTGTCTTATCAGAGATCCCAGAAACTATGACAGGCCTTATAAAAGTGCCTTGTACAACATCCTGAAGGTTGTATGTACCATTGTTTAGACAAACTATCGACAGTTAATTAACCTTATGGGTTTTATGTACCATTGTATAGACAAACTATATCAGGCAGTTAATTAACCTTATATGTTGTATGTATCATTGTTTACTGCCATCAATGGTACCTATACCAGGTATGGCTGCTTGTGTACCCTGACAATCCCCAGAGCTATGCCAGTGGAAGTTTTACTCCTGGTAGGTTAAACCAAGCTGGACTGGTCTGCGTGGGTAGGGGTCAGACAAAAGCTGGTCCTCCAGGTTGGGGGTTTTAGCACAGGGCTGACACCCCTGTCTATGTAAAAAAATCGCACATGTTACGGAAATGGCAATAAATGAAAAAACTTTGATGCAGGATGGACATCCGGAGTCTCAGGCTTGTATGACTGACAGTGGTGAAAGCCGAAAGGAAGCCACTGGCATGAAAACGGATGCCCTGACCGCAAAACACGAAACCAAAATTGGTTTTTGGAATGTCAGAACTATGAATGAGGCAGGAAAGCTGAGACAAATTACAGCAGAGATGAGGAATTACAAATTACATATCCTGGGAATAAGCGAGAGCAGATGGACAGGGATGGGGAGAATAAAAACAGCTACAGAGGAAACAGTACTTTATTCTGGTAGAGAGGATGGTCAGCACAACAAAGGTGTAACCATTTTCCTGAAGAAAGGAATGGAAAGGTCTTTACTGGAATGGAAACCCATTAACAACAGACTGATAAGAGCAAGACTGAGAGGGAGATTCACCAACACCACAATTATACAATGCTATGCACCAACAAACGACAGCGATGAAGAGATCAAGGACGAGTTCTATCAACAGGTACAAAAGGAAGTGGAAACTGTACCCAGGTACGATCTTATTATAGTAATGGGAGACCTAAATGCGAAAGTTGGAACACACAATAATTATAATGAAAGAGTAATGGGGAAATGCGGCAGTGGAACAGTAAATGAGAATGGGGACAAATTAATAAGCTTTTGCAGTATTAACAACCTGATCATTGGAGGAACACATTTTCAACACAAAGAAGTGCACAAGATAACATGGGAATCACCAAACGGACGAGACAGAAACCAGATAGTTCACATAATGATCAATGGCAGATGGAGACATGCACTACAAGACGTGAAAGTAAGAAAAGGCGCAGATGTGGGAAGTGATCATCACCTAGTAGTAGCAAGACTGAAGGTGAAACTCAGAGCTCCTCGACCAGTTTCAGTCAAACAGGAAAGATATAACATCATGAAACTCAAGGACCCCCTCACCAGAAAAGCGTTCGTGGTCGACGTAAAGAGACGATATCAGATTACCAAAAGCCAGGAAAGAACAGAGACCGATGATGTTGACCAGAAATTCAACACCATCTCAACAATATACAAGGAAAGCAGCAAGTCATGCTTGGGATTCCAGGAAAGAAAGAACCAAGACTGGATAACACCAGAAATGCTAAAAACCATAGCGAAGAGAAAGGAAACGAAAAGAAAGAAAACAGAAGCTAAGTCTCCCAGGTTAAAGGCAATATATAGTGAACAGTACAGTCAGCTGGACAAGGAAGTAAAATGTCAAACCCGTTGATGACGCCCAATTTATATTATGATTGAGTAATTGGCCGCCAAATGACGCGTGCACCATGGGTTGAGTGATGGTGCCCGTGGTCTGGTTTTGTGAAGTGTGCAGATGTGTTCAGTCAAACAATGATCATACAAAATAACAGGGCAATCCACATTAGGACGTCAGTAAACTCATGACGTATAAAGTCAATGATTCTTGTAACAGCCGATGACGTTTTTCTTCATTATTTATTGTGGACGCCACAGTGACAAAATGGTTACGCGAATATGTAGGCACATCAAACAGTCATTATCACAGCAACATATTCCATACAGCAATGGACGGTAGACAGCATTACAATGATGAGTCAGATGCATGTTATATTTCATAGTGCTGTAAATGTAGTCAGGTGAAAAACTCCATCCTTTTCTATAACAGCCAGGAGATAACCAGATGTATGAGATCAGTTCACTCTCCTTAATCTGACTTCAGCAAGACAGGCACGTCTGCTGAAGTATAAATAATGTCCTCAAAAATATCCTCTAGATAACAAAGGTTTCCAAACCTAGTTCATGTAACAAAGTAGCAAGTAATGGTCCTTGGGACATGCATCAACCGATGCGGTACAATACAGCAACATGTGAGCTGGGAAAACATCTCGTGACGACGACTTTCGAAGACAGGCTATGAATCAAACGTCGCTCACGACCAAAAATCGATAGAGTTAATGAAAAGTTAATTTACCTTGCCTTCAGGGAATTCACAGAAATATTACGCCTCCCGGCATGTGGAAATACACTAGAGGTATTATCTCGAATAAACGAAATATCCATTAAGAGGACTTCACATTCCTGACAGAACAAAAAATAGCGGAGATCCTCTCTCAGCGAGGCATCTTCCTAGCTATTCAAATCGCTCACTGACTGGTGGGCGGAAATCGATCGACAAAGAAGCAAGACCAGCCATGCGCAGTCCAGCGCAAATTAACCACAGCTCAGAACTTAAGACGCAAGGACCTTTACTACGAACCAGCGTAAGAATGATTACCTTAAAAGGATAACCCAACAGGTTGCCAACCGTTTTCTGAGAAAACGGCCTAGCCAGTCCATACATGGACATGATTCAAGAACGCATAGCAAACTTAACTGCATTCAATACCAACGCGAGGAGACAACTGCTTACCGAGAAAAGTGACTATAAATTTCAAGCAGTTGTTGCCCTTGCGTTACAAAATATATATTGTTAACAAAACGATGTTGCGAGAATTTCTCACGCAACATATCACCACCTCCTCCCGATAAAAAAAAAATGTGGAACATATTTTTTTTTTTTTTTAAATATCCAAGAGCATGCCATAAGCGGCTCAAAACGCACGAATTATGCGCTGATAATTAATTAAATTGCCTAACATGAGGCTAAATATAGAGTGTCTGGTGAGGATATACCTCAACAGAAAAATAAATATGTCTCAAAAAATATTCACATCGGGGAGGTGTCACCAACACACATCACGTTAGCATGTTAACACAATATACGTATGCAAGTTACCATAATCATCATTAAATAGCATACTCTAATATTGTCTTTAAAAATATGGATGTACAAATCTGATAGAAAAATTTAATTAGTACATTATTTGACATGTAATGACATAAGTACATAGTAAAGTTAAAGTATATGACGATCCAGGACATATCCTCTGGCATTCCGAGGGTAAGTACACAATCTAGAACTCGTCATGCTTGATAATAGTAAGGTAAGTCCTCAGCTCATCAGTGACATTCTGAGAAAGTACAAGCAATATAATGCTAATTAATAACTAATATGCTTCATAAGGTACAATACATTATTAATAATTGTGGCTGTTTAGTAAACTAACGGCCCTTATATTACCTACTCAGTCCTCCTCTATCATCTTAAAAAACGAACAGAAGTAGATGATAACAAAGCACGATAGTGTGTACATATAAAGTGAGTACAGATGTGCTAATCTATTGTAGTAATATAGGTGTGTTATGACTCTGTAATATATGGAAATATAGGACAGAAGTATTAGTTGGAGTCATGTGGGCATCTAGACAAAATGTCAGCCATCACATTATCCGCACCACGGATAGCTCGTACCGTGAAGTGAAAAGGTTGAAGAGCTATAGCATATCGAGTGGATCTCGAACTCTTCAAATTCTTAGTCTGAATAGCTGTAAGAGCTTTCTGATCAGTCTCTAGAATGAAATGTGCGCCCAGGAGGAATCTTTGTAGTTTGAGAATTGACCAAACCATCGCTAACAACTCACGGTCTAAAACCGAGTAGTTCCTCTCTGCCGCATTTAGTTTTCTAGAAATGTACATAACAGGATGCAGAGTATTTGCATATTCTTGCATCAGTGCTGCTCCAATCCCAGTGGATGAAGCATCACTCCGAAGAACAAAAGTCCTATCAAGAGTAGGTAATCTTAAGATGGGAGGAGAAGAAAATATATTCTTGATTTGGTCTAGTGAAGATTGGCATTCTTCAGACCAACGGACCAGATTAGGTGAACCTTTCTTCAACAATGTTGAGAGAGGTGCCATGATCGAAGATAAATTTGGAATAAATCTCCCATAAAATTGAATTAAACCTAAGAGACTCCTAACTTGTTTCTTCGTTTTAGGAACAGAGATGTTCAGTATTTTGGAAGTATTGTGGTCTTCTGTCTTCAAGAGACCATGACCAACACGATGACCCAGGAAAGAGATTTCACCAAAACCAACAAAAGCTTTAGAAGGTTTTGCTGTCAAATTATTCTCACGTAGAGTGGACAGTAAGTCATATAACCCTAAATAGTGATCTTCCCAGGTATCACTGAAGAGACAGATGTCATCTAAGTATGCGATGACATCCGAACGATGTGACAGAATTCGACGCATCATGCGAACGAAAGTGGCAGGGGCGTTCATGAGACCAAAAGGCATAACATTCCATTGAAATAGACCCCTAGGTGTAGAAAAAGCAGTAAGAGGTTTGGCATGCTCTGCTAAAGGCACTTGCCAATAACCTTTAGACAAGTCAAGTTTAGTGAAGAATCTAGAATTAGAAAGTCTAATCAGTAGATCTTCTAACAAAGGCATCGGTTCAGCATCGAACTTTGTGACCTGATTCAATTTGCGATAATCAACGCAAATTCGTATGTTCTTATCCTTCTTCCGGACAATAACCATGGAAGAAGAATATGGTGAAGTCGATGGTTCAATTATATTTAATTGAATCATTTCATCCAATTCCTTTTCCACTTGCGACTGAAAGTGTATAGGGATAGGATAAGGCCTAACCCTAATTGGATTATTGTCGGTAAGAATTATGTCATGTTCTATGACATCTGTGTGTCCAGGAATGTCAGTGAGAACATCCTGAAATGTTTGTAACATCGACGAGACTTGTCGATGTTCGTCACCAGAAAGATTAGGAGAAACAGAAACGTTTTTCCAAGATTCCGTGGAATGTAATGGAACCACTGGAAGGGGAAGATTGACATCAGAGAAGGTAGATTCCTCATCCTGTATGACAGACAGGGATGAATAATGACCGTGAGGTGCAGGAGCATCATCCGTTGCCTGGAAAATAGGCAGCAAATAGTCCGGACGTTCGTGAAATTCCGAAAGCATGTTTATGTGGAAAGTTTTATGCTTTCCATCAATATCGACCACATAGTCGACATCGGAAATCCGAGAGACTATTGCATACGGACCTTTCCATGCAATAAGAAGTCTATTTTCCCTACTGGGGAGTAGGACGAATGCTTTGTCACCTGGACAAAGTTGTCGTAGACATCTATTTTTGTTAGCAAACTGCCTTGCCTTTTCTTTAGCAATTTCTGATGAAGCAGTTGCTAGTTTACATGCCTCAATGATCTTTTGCCTCAGAGCAATAACATACTCATATGAGGATTGAGTTTCATCACTAATATCATCGGCAGTGATGAGATCGTGTAATAAAGACATAGGGCCGCGCGGACGCGCGCCAAAGACAAGTTCGAAGGGAGAAAATCCTGTGTGTTCATTAGGGACTTCTCTATAGGCAAAGAGAGCCGCGGGTAAAACCCTGTCCCAATCTTGAGGATGATCTTCAGTTATCTTACCAAGCAAAGTCTTGAGCGTTCTATTCAGACGCTCAACTAACCCATTAGACATAGGATGGTAGATACTACTGAGAGATCGTTCAATATGTAAGGTAGACATTACCTGTGACATAGTGTCAGATATGAGTTGAGTGCTATGGTCTGACAATATTTCTCTGGGGAACCCCAAGCGAGAAAATATCAACCAAAGAGCATCTGCGATATCTGTAGTAGATATGCTCTTAAGAGGAATAGCCTCTGGCCAACGTGTGCACATATCGACACATGTAAGGATGAACTGATGTCCTCTGGCCGACTTGACCTTAAAAGGGCCAATAATATCTATGGCCATTTTCTGAAACGGCCGAATAGGAATGTCAGCAGCCTGGATAGGCGCAGCATGTCGTGGTCCTCTAGATTTGACCTCCTGACATACCTTGCATGATCGGCAGTAAATACGAATGTCCTTGTTGACAAAAGGCCAAAAGAAAGCCGCAAGGACTCTCGACTTCGTACGGGAAAAACCCATATGTCCAGCACATTGCGAGTCATGAGCATGTTGTAATATTTGCACTCTCATGCTCTTGGGAACAAGAATTTGCGAATGTGCCGACGTAGTCGAATCTTGTACCATACGTACAAGTACGCCGTTTCTCATTGCAATCCAAGATTTTCTATTTGTATCCTGATTCGGATCACCTTTCTTCGCAAGAATGAAGAATTTTTTTAAAGAAGGATCTTCTTCTTGCAATTTTATGAAAGAGTCACGAGTAATCACTAAGTGACTATCTTGGCTATCAACTTCATTATCACCATTCAGTGAAGTTTCGGGTGTTTGTAGAGCTTGTGCTCTTGTAACTACTGCATTTGTAGCTTGCATGTTATTATCTTCCCAAGCAGCAATCTGCTGTGGGGTACACTCCCTAACTCCGTGAATACGACCAATAATAAGGTCCGCAATAGGATTAGGTAAAAGACAAGCATGCACATCTCCTGTAAAGAAAGGAGTGGCAATGCGAATTACAGCAGTAGGATATTTTTCTAGAGTGCCGCCAAATGTGACACATTTAATAACCTTTCCTGTAGCACAAGATGGATCTACAAGCGATTGTCTAACACCAATAGTGGTGCATCCGGAATCGAAAAGTAGTGAGACCGGAGTATCATTAACAAGACCCTTATGTAGGATTAAAGAACCCCTCCCGTCATGCGCAACAGCAGCAGGAAGAGCGGGAAGAGGGTGACCACAACTCAAAGTAGTTATGGTACCCGGTTCGAATAAAGTACTGCATTGGGGGCATTTGTTTGCTCTCTCAAAGTCAAAAGCAGAACCAGTGACCGCGTCAAAGTTTTTATTATCAACGACCTGATTACAGGCTCCCTGAGTTTCCTGTTGTACAGAATTAGCCTGCTGATATCTCTTTTTTTTGTGTTGAGATCTACCCCGACTATTATTACCTCTGAAGTTATCAGAGTTATTATTATCTCTGCAGTTATTATTGTCTCTATTGTAATTGTTATCATGATTCGAATTCCAGTTTCCACGATTACTCTCATGTCCACATTGATGCGAACATCTATTTGTTTGGTTTTGAGGTCTTCGGCAGGAATAACCTCTATTACCATATCCTCTTTTGAAATGCCTATAATTATTAGGGTGATAGTAACGAGTACTATCAGGTTGTCTCCAATTCTTCGAAGAAGAATCACCATGAAATTGATTTCCATGATTTTGACAGAAATTACCGCTACTCTTTCTATCAAAATTTTGTTGGGATCTACGAGCAAAGTTTTGACCATACGGTGCTGCCGAAGCAACTGGTAAACCTTCTTTCACCTTAGAGTTACCCATGGTTATGTGTGGGTGCGCAGTTACGTATTGGCAACAGAAATCCTCCATTTCTTTTATTGTTTTAGGTTTACGTTCATGAAGGAAAGCAAGGAAAGACTCATTGACAGACGACATGACTTTGTCTCTAAGTATTAAGTCCATAAGTCCTTCATAAGTTTTTTCCGTCTTAGATAGTTCAACCCATCGTGAGAAAGTAATGCGTATTCTTGCTATAAACTCGGAGAATTCAACTCCAGTTTCAGGCAACATGTTTTTAAATTGTAGACGATAGCCGTCTTCGTTAAGCTGATATTTCTTTAACAAAGCGGCCCTGACAACCTCATAATTGTTCTTGTCAGGTTCATCCACCATATTTAATATACTTAGAGCTTTACCTGTCAGTATCCCTGATAACTGATAAACATATTTTGCTTTGTCTATGTTATGAGCTTTACATGCTTGTTCAAATCTGTCCAGATAGAACATTATGTCATCACTGGAAGGACTAAATGTTGGTAACTTAATCTTAAAAGTATCATTATTAGCCTTACCAGAAGATGAACCCTTGTTTGAATCATTACCATTACTCATGTTCATCAATTTCAATTTTTCCAACTCTAAAGCTAAGAGTTTTTCTTCATGTTCCATTTTTGCTTTCTCTTTCCTCTCATCAGACTCTCTCTGTAATCTTCTTTCCTCAGCCTGAGCCTCTATTTGAAGTCTTTCAGCTTCTTTCTCAAGTCTTTTATTCTCAGCCTCTTTTTCAAGTCTTTTATTCTCAGCTTCTTTTTCAAGTCTTTTATTCTCAGCTTCTTTTTCAAGTCTTTTATTTTCAGCCTCTTTTTGAAGTCTTTCAGCTTCTAGTTGTAGCTGGAGTTTTCTCTCCTCAGCTTCTGATTCCCTTTTCTGTTTTTCCATTTCCATTTGGAATTTTCTTTCATCTGCCTGCATCTGCAGTCTCAGATTCTCAGAATCTATCTTTTTCTGCTCAGCTTCTGCTTTCTGTCTTTTTTCCTCAGACTTCAGCGCTTTGTTATATAGAGCAGTAGCATACTCTTCCAACTTATCATCAGTCTTACCCAGGGATTTACCCTGTGCAATAAAGTACTCAAGTGTAGACATGTTGTCTAACCTATGAGTCCAAAAACCTGAAATAATTAACTAATTTATTTCACACCTAAGTGTAACAAGTCTTAATTAAGCACTTGTATATTCACATCACATTATATTATCCCAGTCTCTGTGGGAAAACAAGTCTCCAACCAAAGAACTTGTATATGAAATGTCAACAATCAATTCTTTATCATAAGTGCACTTCTCATTCAATAGTGCACGACACTATTCATCATTCATTTATCATCAGTATAGTAGTAGCAGTGCATTAGCATAGCCCATTAATTAATTACTATAACTGTAAACAATGACTATGTAAACACAAGCAGAGTGTAAACACTGAAAATGTAAACAATGTAAACAATGTAAACAATAACAAAGATCAGCAACAATACAAAAACGTTCGCAGAAATCAACTAAAAATAAAGCAGAAATTAAAGAAATATCACAAAAAATGTGACGATATCTGCGATGGAATTAAACAAAATACATGACACCACAGTGTATAAACAAAAATGTTGTATGAAACTAAACTATAGTAAAGATGAGGCTAACAAATACAAACAAATCAAAACAAAACTAAAGAATGCGAAATAATAACGAAAACAATATTAAAACATGTCATCACAACTAACATAAATAGCAACAGATGTCGCTTAGCAAATTCCAGTATCGGAAATTTGCACACCCTACAGAAAACGCTCACAATAGACGACCTCTATGACGTGGCATGATCTAAGGGAGACACCACCCAACCGAGAACCCACTGAAATATAAACATATAAATATACGAATAACATATAAACATATAACATATAACAATAGAATGAGATGATACACAGAAGACTCAGTAGAAGTACAAGGGCACAGTTTACATACAAACAGGCCACTTAACTTATAGGCTTCCAATCGTAGAACAGCAGAAAAAACAGATGTCAATCAACGTCCTAGAGAGCGAAGCTCCAACGATGATGGCACATCTGAACTGCTTCCACTGCTAATACGATGGTACTAGAGCTTCTGGAATACTGTGTGTTGAGTTGTTCCGGCACTTGACCTTCTAATCCAAAGTGTAAATTGATGGGATTCGGTTCTTGGCCTTTTTCGGAAAACAACCCGTTTCAACCGGCACTTGACCTTCTCAAAAAACGACAGCACTGGAACCTTGATAACAGCAACTTGCTTGACTTGTGTTAACGACAACAGTAGTCCGTGTTATCCGGCAATATTCAACAACGCCGTGTACTGTCAAATTCCTGTTTCCGTCAAAAAAAACAATTTTGACTTTTTCCGGGCAACGCCGAGTACTTTGAAAATTTGAAGTGTTGACTTTCTTGAAGAATGTTGAAGTTGAAAATGAAGTATGCTGTAGTGTTGACTTGAAGTGGGTAAGGGACCCCGTGTTTGCTGGTACCAGATCAAACCAGCTTATGGCCACCAAATGATGACGCCCAATTTATATTATGATTGAATAATTGGCCGCCAAATGACGCGTGCACCATGGGTTGAGTGATGGTGCCCGTGGTCTGGTTTTGTGAAGTGTGCAGATGTGTTCAGTCAAACAATGATCATACAAAATAACAGGGCAATCCACATTAGGACGTCAGTAAACTCACGACGTATAAAGTCAATGATTCTTGTAACAGCCGATGACGTTTTTCTTCATTATTTATTGTGGACGCCACAGTGACAAAATGGTTACGCGAATATGTAGGCACATCAAACAGTCATTATCACAGCAACATATTCCATACAGCAATGGACGGTAGACAGCATTACAATGATGAGTCAGATGCATGTTATATTTCATAGTGCTGTAAATGTAGTCAGGTGAAAAACTCCATCCTTTTCTATAACAGCCAGGAGATAACCAGATGTATGAGATCAGTTCACTCTCCTTAATCTGACTTCAGCAAGACAGGCACGTCTGCTGAAGTATAAATAATGTCCTCAAAAATATCCTCTAGATAACAAAGGTTTCCAAACCTAGTTCATGTAACAAAGTAGCAAGTAATGGTCCTTGGGACATGCATCAACCGATGCGGTACAATACAGCAACATGTGAGCTGGGAAAACATCTCGTGACGACGACTTTCGAAGACAGGCTATGAATCAAACGTCGCTCACGACCAAAAATCGATAGAGTTAATGAAAAGTTAATTTACCTTGCCTTCAGGAAATACACAGAAATATTACGCCTCCCGGCATGTGGAAATACACTAGAGGTATTATCTCGAATAAACGAAATATCCATTAAGAGGACTTCACATTCCTGACAGAACAAAAAATAGCGGAGATCCTCTCTCAGCGAGGCATCTTCCTAGCTATTCAAATCGCTCACTGACTGGTGGGCGGAAATCGATCGACAAAGAAGCAAGACCAGCCATGCGCAGTCCAGCGCAAATTGACCACAGCTCAGAACTTAAGACGCAAGGACCTTTACTACGAACCAGCGTAAGAATGATTACCTTAAAAGGATAACCCAACAGGTTGCCAACCGTTTTCTGAGAAAACGGCCTAGCCAGTCCATACATGGACATGATTCAAGAACGCATAGCAAACTTAACTGCATTCAATACCAACGCGAGGAGACAACTGCTTACCGAGAAAAGTGACTATAAATTTCAAGCAGTTGTTGCCCTTGCGTTACAAAATATATATTGTTAACAAAACGATGTTGCGAGAATTTCTCACGCAACACCCGTGCTAACAAAAGGACATTTCTGGATGACCTTGCAAGACAGGCAGAAGAGGCAGCACTGAGAAATGAACAAAGCACAGTTTATAAAATAACTAAAACTATCAGTGGAAAACGAGGTGCAAACAACATAACGTTAGTAAGAGACAAGCAAGGAAATCTCATCACCACAGCACAGGGGCAGGAAACAAGATGGGCAAAGCACTTCAGAGAAACCCTGAATAAAGAACCACCAGAGATTCACCTGAATGTTCCTGAGGCTGAAAGTGACTTAGACGTAAATACAGACATTCCATGAAAAGAAGAAATCATCACAGCTATCAAAGGGTAAAAAAATGGAAAAGCGCCTGGTCATGACAATCTAAATGCTGAGTTATTCAAGGCAGAACTATTAGAACCACTATTTGCACAAGTCTGGGAAACTGAGACAACACCAACAGAGTGGAGTAAAGGAATAATTGTCAAATTGCCCAAGAAGGGCGACATTGCAGACTGCAACAACTGGAGAGGAATTACTCTCCTCTCAGTTCCCAGCAAAATACTAGGCAGGATAATCATCCAGAGAATTTCAAAAGCAGTTGCCCATAAACTGAGGAAAGAACAAGCAGGCTTTAGAAAGAACAGAAGATGTGCGGATCATATATTTACCCTCAGGAACATTATAGAGCAGTGCTCAGAATGGCAGAGACAGCTGTACATTAACTTTGTTGATTTTGAAAAGGCTTTCGACAGCATACACAGGGACAGCCTATGGAAAATTCTGAGGGCTTATGGAATTCCCAGCCGCATTGTTTCCATCATTAAAAGCCTCTATTCTAACTTTACGTGCAGTGTTGGAGTGAGTAATGTACGAGGCGCATCTTTTTAAGTAATTCCCGGTATAAAATAATAAAACATCCATCATATATAAAAATGATTTATTGCAGCCAAAAGTTAACTACACATTTACATTATTTCTCAACATAGTCACCATTGACTTCAATTCATTTTTGGTATTGTGGCACCAGGTTCTTAATTCCAGTGTCAAAGAAGTCTGCCGCCAGTGTCTTGAACCATTCATTAATGTCTTTCTGCAGTTCATCATCAGTTTCAAACCGCTGGGATGCCAGCCACTTCTTTAGTTGCATGAAAAGGTGGTAATCACTTGGCGCGAGATCGGGGCTGCAGGGCGGGTGGTCAAAAATTTCCCAGTGAAATTTTTGCAACAATTGAACAGTTCGATCTGCGGTGTGAGGTCGAGCATTATCGTGCAAAAGCACAATCCCAGTGGACAGCAACCCACGTCTTTTGTTTTGGATGGCACGTCTAAGTTTTATCAGAGTGTCACAATAAGCATTGGCATTAACTGTCTTTCCACGTTCAAGAAAATCAATAAACAAGACCCCTTTTTTGTCCCAGAAAACAGTGGCCATGATCTTTTTGAGAGAATGTGCTTGCTTAAACTTCTTTGCTTTCGGGGACCATGAGTGTCGCCATTTCATCAACTGTTGCTTTGATTCGACGTTTGTGTAGGAAATCCAGGTCTCATCTCCAGTAACAATGTGGCCCAAAAATTAATCTCCTTCATTTCGATAGCGCTGCAAAAATATTTGAGCCGAAGCTAACCAAAAACGGATCACAGCATGAATCTCGCAACTGGCGGAATTATTTATTTTTGCACTCATTATAAATCACTCACACACAGCATCAAACAAGAATTCGACAGCGAAAAAATAGCAGACAGCTAGCTAATGAACCACATAAACATACTGCACATGCACATTTCCGCCTACCATCGGATTTTGGCGGTAATGTCAAAACGGGAATTACTTAAAAAACGCGCCTCGTAACTTTCAAAGTGAAAACAGGAGTACGACATGGATGCCCCTTATCAACAACATTATTTTTGACAGCCATAGATTGGGTGATGCGCCAGACAACAGAGGGCAGTCCAAGAGGAATTAGATGGACAACACTTTCTACACTGGAAGACCTGGAATACGCAGATGACATTACACTACTCGCGCATTCACATCAACACATTCAAGACAAAACCAATAGACTGAATAAGTATGGCCAGCAGGTTGGCCTGAACATCAGTCTGAAGAAGACAGAGGTCATGACACTAAATGTGGGCAATCCTGAGCCAATAACAGTAAGGAACCAGAAGTTAGAACAGACAGACACATTTACTTACCTTGGATGCATAGTAACACCTGACGGCGGAACAAGCAAGGACATTAACAACAGAATGAATAAAGCGAGAACAGCCTTTGCTATTCTCAACAACATTTGGAAGTCTTCCCAGTACAGCACAAACACCAAATTAAGACTGTATGAGAGCTGTGTACTTTCTGTGCTTCTCTATGGTGCGGAATGTTTGAGAGTAACAGAGAAGGAAATGTCGAAACTGTCCTCCTTCCACACAATCTGCCTAAGGAAAATTCTCCGAATCTTTTGGCCAAACACCATCAGCAACCAAGAACTACTTATTCGAAGTAACCAGGAGGACATGCACACCATCATAGCTGGCAGACGCTGGAGTTGGGTTGGCCACGTCCTCAGAAGGGATCCTGATACCATCACAAGAACAGCTATGCTATGGACCCCAGAGGGAAAGTGAAAGAGAGGCCGACCAAAAACAACTTGGCGGAGAACTGTGGAAACTGAGATGCAAAGAATGAACCAGAGTTGGGGCACTGTACGAAAGATGACTGCCAACCGAGCAAAGTGGAATCAATTTGTTGCTGCCCTACAAGATGCCACCAGGCGTGATGGCTGCTGACTGCTTTGGCGGTTGGCAGTTAAGGATCAAAGAAGAAGAAGATCGTTATTTAGACAAACCAAATCAGACAGTTAATTAACCTTTTATGTTGTATGTAACATTATTTAAACAAACTATATCAGACAGTTAATTAACCTAACATGTTGTATGTTCCATTGTTTAGACAAAATATATCAGACAATTAATTAACCTTATATGTTGTATGCACCATTGTTTAGACAAAATATATCTTACTTACTTACTTAGTCGTTCCCCTTCTACCGTGAAGTGTAGAGGTTTGGAAGAGAGAGCGCCAGACCATTCTATCAGCAAAATATATCAAACAGGTCAAAAACCTTATTTGTCACCATTGCCATGGTCACCCCTTATGGAGGATAGAACCACTACTACAGGAAGCTTACACTAAATATTCACAAGCTCTTACTGTGATGGTATCTGTTGCTATTTGTTTGACACGATGATGTTGCCAGCCTCATAATCAGCCTTATAAAAGTGTCTTGTACAACAGCCTGAAGGAGCAATATGTCTTTGTCTCATAAGAAATCCCAGAAACTGCAAGAGGCCTTATAATAGCGCCTTTTACAACATCCTGAGGGAGCAATATTTCTTTGTCTCATTAGAGATCCCAGAAACTACAAGAAGCCTGATATGATAGGAAACTATACAGAGCAATACAACAAGAGGCAATCTGATCATCAGAAGATCAATCCCTTATCGATCAAGTATTTCGGCCCTTTAATCTCCTTTACAGTCTGTGGGCCCACTTGGGTCATGACTCCGAAGCATCAGCCTCCTGTTGTTTGGTGCAGAGAATTGAACCCACCACCTTGGTTGCAGCTTTCAAGTCCACTTCTATTTCCTGCCAGCTGGAGGCAATAGTGAAAGTAACCTCTTTGTAGAAAACAAATTATTGTCCTGAGTTTCATAGACCCCAGAAACTACAAGAAGCCTTATTAGAAATGCTTGTTTGTTATTTCAATGTTTTATTTATTTTTGACACAAACAATTCAAATGGTTCTTTTGTGTTTGAAAGTTCACTGTTCCCATATAGGGTCTTGTTTCATGTAGACATTAATTGTGTGCTCTGTATATGTGTGTTTACAAAATAGTACATGAGAATGTGTCTGTGCATGTATACATAAGTGTATGTGTTCATTTGTGTATGTGCATGTGAATATGTCTTTGTATGTGTTCTTGAGTGATGGCAATAATGAGAAAATGATTGCAGAAAAACATTATCTCCCATACATTTAAAAACTGTGTATTACAAGTGTCATAAATACAACGAGAAATCAAGTCCAACACAAAAATATCAATCTTCAATTCCAGTGTCAAGGCTGTTCAATTATATAGCTCTAGTTTATAGCATTCTGAACTGTCCAGGGTAAAAGAGGTTTTCAGAGACTCAAAAACACACATAATGAGAACCGGATACAAAAGTCAAACATATGAGTCAGTCATGGAGACATCTTGAGCTGATAGTATACAACAAGAGGAGTTGGCATACATTTGTTGAAGACCTAGGCTGTTTAGGGAGCTAGAAGTTATAATGATGATGTGTCATGAATGCCTGGATTGATCCAAATTTGTTTCAGGCTGACTGTGACAACAGCTGTACTAAAACTGAGATACAGTATACTGACTTCTTGGACATGCCAGAAAGTCAACAACAGTTATGCTTATTTGGAGATGAGAAAGGTATATATAATAGCAAAGTTATTATTTTAAATTCATATTTTGGTTACATAAGTTTAGATGATTTAAATATCTGCACATTATAACATTTAATACTAAGCTGCGAGTGGGCCTTTCTTAGAGAATGAATACTATTTACAAAGCGGGGACACTGGTCCTGCACAAGGGAGAGATACTGAGGACAGCTAATGATTGTAGCGATGTTCTTATATTATTACATCTGTAACTTCTGGAGTTACTCTGGCCAAGTTAGTGCAGGGACATACAGCAGAACACCGCACACAGCAATGCACCAAAAATCTCTAGATCACCACCAAGGCCGAGTGAACAGTTAAACAATGTTTAATAACATCAACACAGCTCCATAGGTATCAACTTGGAAGCCATTCTAGCGTATGGCATAACATATATATATCGTCCTCAGTATCAGTATGTAGCGTCAATAGCTAGTACACTGTCCCCGACAGGTTACCTCATATTTATTTAATCAGTTCAAAGAAATACATACTTCCTTTCATGCATGTATCTCGTACCTGTTACGTGCAGTTTTTCATAACTGATAATGTAGTCTGTCTGTATGCTTGTTATATTTTGAATAAGATTTTTGGGTCTAATGTATTTTTCATTGGAACCATAATCTAAGGGCGAATACTCATTTTTTGCTTTGAGGGAAAGTAAATATATAGTTACTCCTCTTTAAAAGGTTATACCAGCTCACTGGATAGGTCAGAGGAGATGCGAACTGCGCATGCCCGAACTAGAGAGAGTTTGAAAAAGATTTCCGGCAGGAGGCCGTTTTTGTTGAACTGGGTCTGTCAGACGGAATGTCTGATTACGTTTCTGCATTGCCTCTGGGGATGGAAACTCTTCCACTGTTATTGAAAGTCCCCTGTGTTATTTCTGTTCGTCAGGAAGACGGCAGTTGCTTCTAAGTTGTGTTAGGAATTCATATCAAGGTAAAATAACGAAACTTTCACACTTCCTTTGTAAGGATCATATTTTGGGTCAACCGGTGACGAGAGCTCACAAATGGTTGAAAGGCAGAGTATTCTTCTTGTTGCACTCGTTGGAGCCATCTAAGACTGTTTTTTAGATGTACGCACAGAAACCCAGGAGTATAGATAGTATTCTACAACCCGCATGATTAGCGGTATATTTTGAACTTAGACACTTATGTCTACAGAAGAGGAATCCACAGTGTTTACTGTTTTATAGAGGCCTAATATATATAACTATCTGGAGTGGAAGAACAGATGGGTTATTAGTTATTGCTATTATAACTTTGAAAATGAAAACTCGCCTGATGTACAAGGGAGTTGTATAAGACTATCTTCGAAAGGACAGCCTATCTTCGATACGTCCGATTAGAGGGATGGACTATGCTAATTTCGTCGCCCGCCATGTTTGAGAGGTCGACTTAAGAAGAATGACTTAAGATGAGTCAGAATGAAACTGTTGGATATTGATACATTTATTTACCCATTGTGTAATACGGGGTTTTTCTGCTAGTTGTGGACTGAGAGATATATTGGAGGCTGCAACACTTTGATAATCATATAATTATTGGAACTTATGTACATGCCATTGTAGTGAACTGTTTTCATATCCGCCATGTTCCTGTGTCATGCTTACATGGAGTTGTCTACGTCTTGTTGCTGTGACTAATAAATGATGAAAACGTACACAGCTGTTCACCTATATTTTGACTCCATATCTGTAACACGTACAACATATGCTTCCATCAACTCCACATCTACACCTTTCAATGTGATGAATGCCACATACACTCTTGTATGTTACTGTAAAGCGTCCATACTGTAATGTAAAGTGTGTGGTGTATGGTGTGTTCTCTTCCTTCGGTAAAGCTCCACTATCAATCACTGTAGCATGTTGTTTGTGGTGCCACTACTGTATATGTCCATTGTAGTGTACCGAGTTGTTGAGATCAGGCATGCTCCAGTCTACCCAGCTGTAAATGGGTAACTCACCCTAGTCCTGAGTTAGGGAAGGCAAAGGCAACTGTAAGCAGTAGTTTCCCTCTAAGGCTCCAGGGGAAGCAGGCCCTAAACTTGGTCAATTCAACCGACGCAGGATGGTGTATATATGGAGTAGAAGTGTAGAGTGTGATTAACGCGAATGGTGGACTGTTCGTGTTCTGACCAATCTAAGCACTCATTCACTTGTGTCTACAAGGCACCAATGCAGACTGCTGGAATCTTTGTTTACACAGTTTATTTAGACGCACACACTGGGACATAACGAGTAAATCATGGGTATAGGTTGACACATCAATTTGCAGGCATACATAGTAGATCCCAAGTCATGACACATTCATAAATAATGGGTAGTACATCAATAGCTTCCAATGTCATGATACATTATGGCCACATCCCCTATCTGACTAAACGCGTCAGTGAAGGCGGATCGGTAAGTAACTAAAGTTGCTTTATGTTCACAGTTTATATCATATTATGAAACCACGATAAGGGGTTTCTATCAACATTGAGATCTCCTTGCCACTGTCCGAATAGTAAGATACATGCCCTGTTCTTTGGACAGTGATTCAAAAATATGATGACAGGAATGTAACATGGCCGCCTTCCTGAGTTGTCGCTCACTCACTCACAGGAGGGTATATGTAAGCCAAAGTTAATTTGAAATGCATATGGATAATTTCCTAAAGCTTCTCCATACAGTTCTACAGTAATCCAGTTACTTCACGTAGACCTAACTGCTGTATGGAAGCCCGTCATCTTCGTCGATACAAACATGACCCTAGCGTTGCGAAGCATAATATTCCAGCTAGGTCTAACCGACATGAGATCATCAAAAATAGGGTCTGGCATTACCTGGAGTCCGAATCATACATGATACCGTACATTAGGAGAGTCTCTAACACAAACTCTAGTAGAGACACAATCTCCTACAGAAGAAAAACCACTTCATAAATCATTTTTACTTAAGAATGTACCAGCCCTTGAAAATGCGTAACCCGCCATTGTAAACGGTACATCGGAACTCCTCACGACTTGTCAAAACAACTCATACTTCCGCTAGAGCGGCATAACAAGAATATAGTCCTGCCTACCCATCCAAAATATACAATATAGGACTGATTCTACTTGTACTAATAATATGTAATACATATGAATTCAGGCCATAAACATAATAAGCAAATTAATCTATTTTCTGGCCCTAACAAATAAGTACGGACATGAGAGCAATATCCATGCGCCGGATCAATATCAAGAACGATTACTCCTATAATCAAAAGTGTGAATCAATCATGAATTATCTGGCTTTACCATAGACAGCATTTTCATACACAAATGAATGAATGTCTATATCTTTTCCATATTAAATAGCCATATCGATTTTTGTAATATGTGCGTCAAAATATGCACGCAACAGATTACCACACCCCTCGGGAAAAAAAAATGGTACTTTTTTTTTTTTTGAAATACATCTATGAGCAACATACAATAGGCTCACAACGCACCAATAACAATGCGCAGATGATAAGCATAAGTTTTATGACCTTAGAGAAAGTATTTCTCTAAGTATAAATATTTCCAGAGAGGTGTCACCAACGCATACTACAATATTAGCAATGACACAATTTCTACATTAGTTTATACATAAATTTCATCTAAGATATCTTAACATCATGATCATCAAAGACGAAAAAACATTGAAAGATCAGCGGTGAATAAATATCAATGAACCGCTAAGTAGTGTTACAATCAATATATGATATTACATATGTGTACACATTTCAACATAGGAACAACTGTATCAAAGTTAAGTATATAATTTAACAGTTATGAATCATGTGGGCATCTAGACAAAATATCTGCCATCACATTTTCTGACCCACGGATAGCTCGCACCGAAAAATGAAATGGCTGCAGAGCAATCGCGTATCGCGTTGATCTCGCGCTCTTCAGATTTTTACTCTGAATAGCCGTAAGAGCTTCTGGTCAGTTTCCACAATGAAATGCGCGCCAAGAAGAAATCTTTGCAGTTTAAGGATTGACCAAACCATAGCCAATAATTCACGGTCTAGGACCGAGTAATTCTTCTCTGCGGCATTTAATTTCCGAGAAATATACATCACAGGATGCAGAGTTCCAGAGTACTCTTGCATTAGTGCTGCTCCAATCCCGGTGGATGAAGCGTCACTACGAAGAATAAATGTCTTATCCTTAGAAGGCAATACTAGGATAGGTGAAGTAGAAAACATAGTTTTAACCTTATCCAAAGAGGATTGACATTCTTGAGTCCAATGGACTACATTAGGAGACCCTTTTTTTAGCAAGGAAGAAAGAGGTGACATAATGGAGGACAGATTCGGAATGAATCGTCCATAAAATTGTATTAGACCTAAGAGACTTCGCACTTGCTTTTTAGTCTTAGGAATAGAAATGTTAAGTATCTTACTTGTATTATGGTCTTCTGTTTTTAGGAACCCATGACCAACACGGTGTCCTAAGAAAGATATTTCGCTAAAACCAATACATGCTTTCGATGGTTTCGCTGTCAGGTTATGCTCGCGTAAGATAGACAATAGTTCATTTATCCCATTATAGTGATCGTTCCAAGTATCACTGAAAAGACAGATGTCATCAAGATACGCAATGACATCTGAGCGATGAGATAGGATTCGACGCATCATGCGTACGAATGTTGCAGGGGCGTTCATAAGACCGAAAGGCATGAAATTCCATTGGAATAGACCCCTAGGCGTCGAAAAAGCAGTAAACGGTTTGGCGTGTTCGGATAATGGAACTTGCCAATATCCCTTAGACAAATCGAGTTTAGTAAAGAAATGAGAATTCGATAGTCTCGTAAGTAGCTCTTCTAGTAAAGGCATAGGTTCAGCATCAAATTTCGTCACTTGGTTCAATTTGCGATAATCCACGCAAAGACGTATGTTATTGTCTTTTTTTCGTACAATAACCATCGGCGAAGAATATGCTGATGTGGATGGTTCAATAATTTTTAACTCTATCATCTCATCCAACTCTTTCTCTACCTGTGCTTGAAAATGTATCGGGGATAGGATACGGTCTGACTCTTATAGGACTATGGTCAGTAAGAATAATGTCATGTTGAATGACATCAGTTTGACCAGGAATGTCAGTAAGGACATCCTGAAATTGTTCTAACATAGT